>CM021735.1:1273309-1289685 GCA_011075105.1 Heteronetta atricapilla | reverse complement strand
CCTTCTAAACAATGTAACTCTGCAAAAACAACATTTCTATTCCCACAGGACTACAGTGGTCCAAGCTGCAGTTATTTGTAAAACTTACCTTCTGTATCTGATTTTTGGTTCTAGATGCTCCCCACTTTCAGGTACTGTCTTCACTTAGATGTAAACTTGTTCTAAATGCAGCTGAAGAGTATGTTTTGTCAAGTTCAGTATGTGTTTGCATTTTTTTTAAAATCATTTCCCATTTGTTGGGACTGTGATTTTGAGCTTATTTGAAAGTGTTTTGTGGAAGGGGAGTAAAAATTGCTGGGTTGGCTTTTGTGCAAAGTCAGAACAGGAATAGTATTTTTAGGTGGCTCATTATCTTGTGTGGCATTAGCATTTAACATACTCTAAAATAAATCCCTGAAATGGACAGGGCTTGTGCAAAATGGCCAGCATTTCAGTAATGAGTCTTAGGAATTACTGCTCCTTCATGCCGATGTTGCAGACAGTGCTGCTGGCTCTGTTTGGACTTCTCCTCATGACTGGATTGCTACTGTAATCCTTACTTTTTTGTTTAACTGTAGTTATTTTCAAAATTTGAAAATAGCAACCTTTACCTTCATAGTCACGGTGATGTGATGTGCTAGCTAATAAATATAAACAGTGAAAAAGAAGTTATAATTAGTGACTCCTGCACTAATTAACTAACAAGGCATGTAACTTCATTAACTCACATGATTTAAGAGCAGATGAGGTGCTGTTAGCAGTAGCGTAACTTCTGGAGCATTTCTACCAGCACCGGAATAAGCAGTTAATTTAAGGGATCATCCATTTGTAAATAGTCTTGATTTCAGCACGAGTCCCTCGAGGACACAGCTGAGCCAACTTGAGAAGGCGAGCCTGAGCCCAGTAGCTGCTTAAAACGAACCAAGGGAAAGGGGCTGCCTGAGCAACAAACAGGTGATGTGTATGTAGTGCTCCTCACGCTGAGCAGCGTGGCTGTTCATGTCAGGAAGTCTGGGGCAAAGCCAGTTGGCTCACTCAGGTTTTCTGCTTTTGCTCTGTACGAGCCACGTGGTCTGAAGACAGCGACAGTTGCTGCATGATGCCTGGGCCTGCTGCTCGCATGTCTGTCACCACAGAGACAACTCCAGTGCTTGCCTTGGTTGTTTGGTTTGTTTGTGTGGAAAGACAAGGGCCCGGGAGATAGGAAGCAGAAGAGGGCAGTGCAGGCTTTGCTACTGCTCTCCGCTGCCCTGCTTTCCCTGTCCCCTAGAGCACCTTGTGTCGGCTGGGACTTGAGGAAGCAGGTGGCTGCCTTCTCTCATGGCATGTGTTCGTTTCCAAGTCTTGTGCAGGATCTGGTGCTCCGCTTGCTGCGGAGTGCTCAGTTTCCCTGGTTCAGTTTGAAATGCTGATAAAACAAACGAGAGACTTAGACTTCCAGACAACTACCTTATGAATTTGAGTGTGGTCATTCTAGCTAGTGCTCAAGTTGGGCCAGCTTTCCAGAAGTGAAGAGTCCAACATTAAGCTCCTAAATCAACTGAATTATTGCTTGGGAAGAAATGGTGAATCGATAAGCAGTCCCTGATTTCCGTAGCCACTCAAAAGTCTGGACTTTTAGAGCTGGGTTTACAATAGCTTTGCAAAATAATGGAATATCTAGGTAACTTCAAATGCTAGCTGAATGTTGTTAGGTGAGACCTAGTCATAAAGTAGTTTACAAACACGTACATCACCGTAACAGCAATATATGAACACTTATTGCCAGGGTAGTTTTGCCTCATGCAAAAGGAGAGTTTACTTTGAATTATACTGTTTTCCCACCTTCTTTAGCAGAACGGCTTTTGCTGTATAGTCATGGGAACTTACCTTTGTAACATTAGCTATTCACCCTGGTAATTGCTCCATCCTCTAATTTAATGAAAACCCATTAAACCGAAACAATAATTAAAATGAGACATCATCTCTGTAGGAGGTTTGCATTTTAAAATCACCAAGCATTTCACTGCAGATGGATCTTATTCTTGAGAAACAGTGTTTGAAGCAACATGTAAAAAGTGATTTATAATGAATAATCATAATTTAGAAAGCTGTGCTGTTGAACATAATTTCCTACTGTTTATTACTTACTCTGAGTGGAGCTAGCAAGGCAGAAGCGAGTAGAGCATTTAGAATGATTTGTGCTGGTGGGAACACCTAGAAGCAAAGAGGTACTGCTGGGAAAACCTCCTGCCTTCTTCCAGCCTCTCTGGTAGCATAGTTTCAAAGAGCAGGGAGGGGATTTTTGACCCCTCCCTGGGTTACAGGCAGGGGTCTCTCCGGAGCAGCACAGTACCTGCTCAGCACCTGCACACAAGCGTGTTGGTTTTCCTCCCCTGGCTTGGAAGCAGTGTGGGTGAGCAGCAAGCCTGCTGCTCTGCGCTCAGGTGACAGCTAGGCACACTGCTGCGCGGCCAGGGGCCCTGGCGGTGATAGCTGAATCGGGCTTCCAAGGTGCACTGAGGGATTCGTGCCTCTCTGCCTGTTCCCATGACAGGAGCATATTGCCAAGTCTTGCCTTCTGTTGGCATGTGAGGAGAAATGGTGTGAATCTTCCTCCTGCAGCTTCAAAAAAAAAAAAAAAAAAAAAAAAAGTTGTCTAGTGAGAAGTGTGTTTTGCCCTTGTTAGGCAGGGAAGGACAACTACCTGAAGTGTCTTCCTGCTTGGCAGTGAAATGACTTCTTCCTGGGAAGGATCCCTGTGGCTGCTGTTAGCATCCATCTGTAAACTTCTGGATCAGTTTGTGGCCTGTCTGGGACGAGGAAAGGTGTTGGAGGAGCAGGGCATCAGGGGCTCTGTCACCAGTAGTGTGTGGGGGTGGTCTGTTTGCTTGTTTTGCTTTTGACCATTTGTTGGAAAGAAGAATTGTGTGGACCGATATACAGAAAGGAGTCTGTGCACTGGATCCCACTTGGACATGGAAGCTTTGAAGCCGCTGCCTTCATTGAGAAGGGTTTTGTGACCCTGTCTTGCATTTTCATTCTGGGCAACTTCTGGAAACGGCCTACGCTTGTTTTGGATCCCGTTTCTACTCTGTTCTATTTTTGGAAAGCTGGTGTCTTAAAAATTGAGCACTTTTTTTTCCCCTTTATGTGGAGATTTAAGTCTTACTGGATTTTGCCTATATGTTGCAATATGCTGCAATATTCAGTTCCCTAATGGCTGTCACTGAGATCTGGATTCTCTGTCGTAAGATTATTTTCTACTTGCTTGGCCGGTGTGACTGTGCAAAGACTATTCTGAAAGCGGATTTAAACAAATAGCTTTGAAATGATTGAAGTTAGCAATAAAGCACTATGTTTTGCGTTCCCTACCAAAGTAAGGAAGTAAAAGGAAAAAGTATTCAAGCAGGCTAGTTAATGCTGAAACATATCTGTTGTTTCAGAGAATATGATCTGGTTTAGAACTGAATTTTAGTATTTTTCTCTAAGGGAAACATTTACTAAAGAATAACGATTTCTCGGATGGATTGGTATTCAGCTTGCAAGAACAGCTGTATATTTTTCATTGCTGAAAACTCTAGCTCAAATGGCCGCATAATTCCCTTCCCCTTCATACCATGGATTATTGACAGTGACATCCAAGTAAGTTTGGCCTACTTCCTTTGCGTTTTTTTTTCTTTCCCTGACTCCTTTTGTCAGCTTCTTTGGGGTGTTTGTTTTCTTGCCCTGTTTACAGTGGAGCTGGAGCCAGCATCTCCCTCTTTCTTACTTGGGACCTCTAACTTGATCGAAGCTATAAGTGACAGAAGTCTGAGGATTTAATACTTAGTTCCCTGAGCTGGTGATGTGTAGAACAGTGGAAACCCACAGAAAGATGCAAACTGAGGGCAAAAATCAGATTGCAAGAGCTGATCTCAATCCTGAGTAGTGAAATAACAGGAACTGGAGTCACCCATGTCTGATTCAGGCAGGTGGCTGAGCATGGGAGCTTGCTGCCACGCAGCAGGGGGCTGGTGGCTGCCTCCACTGATCTCAGCCACAGTTTCAGTGCCGGATCCTGTCCTGACTCCTTCTGGCCTGGGTAGGGCTAGGCTGGGTTTGAGGCAGCTTGTGAGGCACCGGGCAGCCGGGGAGGCATGGCTGTGTCCCTGGGGATGGCACCAGGGATGGTATGAAATCAAACAGTGGACATGTGCTCTCTTTGTCATAGGGGTGACTTCTGGTTGTCTGTTTTGCTAAAGGTAGAAAGTTTACTTGATGATCTGGATGATTTGTATCCGTTGAACTTTACAATAAGTGGGTAAGCTTGCTTTTTTTTTTTTCTGTTTTCTTTTAGAAGCATTCTACTATGTTTAAGAAAAGCTTCCAGACAGTCAGTATTTCAGATTAAGAAAATATCACATAGAAGGGCTTATGAAAGTCGTATCTACTTTTATTTATTTATATTATTTATTGCTGAGATTGTATTATCATTCAAGCATGAAACGGTGTTTCACTGAAGATTACTGTATAAACCTATATTGTTCTATATTATGTAGGAAATATGGCATTTCATTACAAGCAGACAGTTATTTTTATAGACAGCATAAAATGTATTTTCCCCCTCAGGCACCTGCAGTGAGGAGGTGTATCCTTTCTCAGGGTGGTAGTGTTGTTATTTTTTTTTTTTTTTAAAGCTTGAAAATCAACTTGCAAATAGAAAGCTCTTCCTCTAAGTGCATCATACTGCCAATTCATGAGTGTGGTACTTTCTGCAGAAATCAAGCAGAACACAGCCCAGTGACATACCCAGAGGTGGTGTAGCACTGCTGGAGAGGTGCCAGGGGGCTGTCCAATGGGGCAGGGGACTGGGGCCGATGTGGAGCCGCCTGGGCCCTGTCTTTGATGAAGCCTCATGCAGCTCCAGACTGCAAGACCTGCAGTGCACTTGGCACCCCAGCAGCCCATCACCTCAGTAATGCCCAATGGAAGCAGATTTCTGCATCCCTGCAAACCTCTACGGGCTCCTCTGCTCACAAATCCAAGTGCCGGCTGTTGCATTGCATCTGCCACATCACTGCAGAATTGCTGGGGAACCCCCGTTGTTGCAGTTACCGAGGCTTCCTTATGTCCAAGACATTTCTGCTGGGGTTTCTACCACTGTGTGTGTGGTTTTTTGGCTGTCCAGTGCGGGGATGTTCCTTTTCACCTGGACCTCCTTAGCCTGGTAAATGAGTGGCACTGGATTTAGAAACATATTAATTTAAATAAGCCCAGTTAAGTAACTGCCTTCTTATGGATTATATTAGAATAGTGTTGCAAATCAGGACCTAAATAATGTTTGCTATTTAGGGATTTGAACCCAAGATG
Source organism: Heteronetta atricapilla (assembly GCA_011075105.1). Lineage (NCBI taxonomy): Eukaryota > Metazoa > Chordata > Aves > Anseriformes > Anatidae > Heteronetta > Heteronetta atricapilla. The sequence continues at coordinate 1,284,375 of CM021735.1, read as the reverse complement.
AAATGTGCTAAAGTTGCATCAGGAGAGGTTTAGGTTGGATATTAGGAAGAACTTCTTTACCAAAAGGGTTGTTAGGCATTGGAATGAACTGCCTAGGGAAGTGGTTGAGTCACCATCCCTGGAGGTCTTTAAAAGACATTTAGATGTAGAGCTTAGTGATATGGCTTAGTGGAGGATTTGTTCGTGTTAGGTCAGAGGTTGGACTTGGTGATTTTGGAGGTCTCTTCCAGCCTAGATGATTCTGTGGTTCTGGAACTTGATGATTTCCTATCTATGGCATTTACTGATTTTAACCAACAGAGAGTTAATGTAAGGTGTATTTATGCTGTGTTCAGGACTGTGAACTGGTCTAGAACATAACACAGTATTTCCAAGTAAGTTTCTAACTGGAGTAGTCAGTGCTTTGGTTATTCAGTGGTGATTCTGACTAAGAAGCTCTAGATTTTTTTAAAAGGTTGGGTGGACAAGAGAGGGGATGTGACTTTATAACTTGGTCCCTCTGTGATGAGAAAATGCTGTGTGTTTTTTTTTTTTTTTTTCAGGGCTTGACTGAAATTTTTACATGTATGTCCCACTGAGAGCACTGCCCATGTTTTCATGTGATTTTTTTTGATGACTTCAAATAAGCAGTATTTGATTTCTTATGATTGTAACACTGAAGGAGAAAAAAAGGGGAAAAAAAAACCCACAAGATTTTGTAAGTTAGAAAGGTTCTTAACATTCAAAACAAGAATAACTCGCTTCAACTTTCAGCATTTGGAAACTCTTTGAGTCTCAGTTGCACCTTGGTACTTGGTTGTCTGTCTGTGTAGATAAATGCACAGCTGACTGGCTGTGTGTTTTAGATTGTTGGAGTCATTTATAGCCAAAAGTGAGTTAAGTTAGTGGGGTAGAGAGTACACTTTCCCATTCGGTGTAAGAGGGGAGAACTTCCTGATTTATGAGATAAACGGCTCTGTGTCTCCTGTCAGCTGTTCCAAAGAGGGCTAGGGAGTATTTATGACCACTAATAACATCTGCTAGGTAAGGTAGGTGCAGATAACGATACGGTTAATGAAATCTTGTAGGTGAATGCAAAATCTACTCTTCTGTGCTGGATATTTTCTTCTTCTGTTTCTCTTTATGTTGGCAGTGGAAACTATTTCTGTTCTCTGAAGCTTTGTCCTCTTATAAGTGGCATTGGAGAAACGAATAGCGTGATGCTGTAAAGTGGACCTTATATTTATTTATCAGGTGAATTTGAGCCTCTGGCAAATATTTTTAAATGATGACTGGTGATTTTTGGTGTCTAATTTGCAGTACTTTTCAGAGGTGAGCTTCTCAAAGCACAAGTGTGTTATGCATTCTGAGTGTGTAGGCTCATTTGAAGGGCTGTAAGCTGTGCGGAAGAAATGGAGACACCCAATTACAAAACATGCTTGAATACTTTTTCCTTGGAGTTTGGTTTCAGTCCATGGCATTGCCCCAGTAGTCTGTATTTCTGAGTTTCAGGCAGTTTTCAAGCCAGTCTTTTCTCTTTCAGTCTGCAAAGCCTCATTTAATGATACTTTTTTTTTTTTTTTTTTTTTTTTTTTTTTTTTCCCTGCAGTGGAATTCTGAATTGTAAATCTCATCAATCCTTTGTGTGTTATGGCATTCATGCTGGGCCAGATTCTCAGGATTCAGTAGAATTACATGGTTTTCTACCAGCTGAGAATGTGTGTTGGCATTTCTGGCTTCAAAGTAAACCTTTCTGAAGGAAGCACACTGGGCTTCTAATTGATTTTGACATCCAGAAACTGCGAGTGGCACAGGTCTTGCAAACGTGTGACAAAGGCCCAGCATGCAAAACAAGGCAAGGGGTGGGAAGGTTGAAATGTCGTGATTTCTCCTTTTTGTCAGTAATCATCTGTGGTAGTGATGGTACATTGCAAATGAAAGGATGAAATAAAAATGAATGTGTTGGGAGACAGTGCATTTGAATCTTAGAAGATCAAATATGAGAAGGTGTGCTGCCACTTGGACATCAGCAGAGTTAGTGAGGCTGAAATATTTCTGGATCTGCCCGGTCAGACTGTAGTTTAATAAATATTGCATGAGCTGTCATGCTTTGCTTGTTTAAACTGAGAAATCCCTGAAACGGTAAGCGTGCCCTGTATTTATTTCCTGTGCAGAAGCTCAGCCATATAGCATTATGAGTAATAATACATCTCTGTCTTACACAGTACAAGGACAAGTTTCCTCTGATGTACGATGGGAAGATGGTAACGGGCTTGGTGGTAAAAACTGAAACTGGAGCTTAGTGAATTGTGTTGGGAGAGGCAGTGCCTGAGATTCCTCAGAGTTTAGGAGCCCATTTATCTGACTGCAGCATGCCTTCTTTACAACAACTTAATCTGCTCACAGCAGACACAAATGGTTTAGCATCCTATTAAAAATTGTCAGAAAATCAGTAGCTGACCAGTTGTGAACTTGTCAAAGTGACAAGCGGGAACGCTGACGGAGGCGACACTGGGGTTTTTGCACTAAACAACTGCAATGGTGATGTGTGGTAGGTGACTCTCAAAAATAAAAAATGTCGATGGTAAAGTGAAAAATGTAATCTGAATCTTTCTGACTTAGCATTTCTACTGGACTGTTGTTGCCACTCTTCTCCCCTTTTATTTATTTATTTTTTTGAATAAAATTCTTAGATATAGAAAGAGAAATCCATGCAGCGCCCCATGTGAGTGAGAAGTTAATTCAGCTCTTGCGGAATAAAAGTGAGTTCACATTTCTGGCCACCCTGCAACAGAAGGCATCGACTTCTGGAGTTATACTGTCCATCCGTGAGTTAGAGCACAGGTAAGAGGAAATTATTTCTCTCCTCTAGTTACTGTCTAAAATGTGCCTAGTGTTCAGTATTCCTTTGTGACAGTGTGTTGAAATGTTAGGTTTATAATCTGATGTGTCAGTTAAAGCCACTTGATGTAATTGGCAACTTGCTAGTTTTTCTTTTTTCTTTTTAATAGGGGGAATGTGTTATTTATGCATTCTGGTCTGTAAAATAAATTAAGAAACAAGATCAAAACCATGTGGCATGGACACCATGCATTTTGGAAATTACAGACTTCGTAATGCAATTTTTCCTATTAGTTTATCATGTGCACTCTGGAGTTTGCTTTTTCATAAAAGTTAAACTTGTATTCTCATGTTTCGCTATGTTTTTAAAAATGTTTTAAAATGATGTTTGCTTTTTTTTTGAAATTCATCTCTTAAGCTATATTTCAGACCTGTGCTTCCATATGGTGATGTGTATGTTTGCTTCCTAGCACAAATACAATATTTCATGTGTGGTTTTTTATTGTCATTATTGGAGAAAAGGAAGAGGTCATTATCATTAGCTGTTATAGTGGCAGACATCAGTTTGTTTAAAAACAACAACAAAAAAAACCACCAAAATTATACCTTCTATTATAGATCATAATGATTTCTCTGATGTTTTGATGTTTCAAACTGTGTGTTGTGCCAAATAGTCTCCTGCAATCTTGAACTTCTAACTTTGGAGATCAGTTTGCCGTATTAACGGATTTTTTTTTTCCATTTTTCATTTAAGAAAGAGTACACTGAGGATAGCCACTGATACAGTGTCTCATCTGGGGACACATACATGTACTTGTCAATCCAAGGTCACACTAGATGAGCAGTATTACACAATGCAAGGCACATAGTTTTTACATACGACCTCTACTGAGTTTAGCAGCTCAACTTCTCTGTCTTGGCAGTCACAGACAGCGGCTGGTAGAGAGATGCACTATGCAGGAGTAATCTTGATTGAATAAAATGCACTGCTGATGTCCTTGGCCCTGAGGTTATCTCTAGTATTTCGTATTAATAGACATCCATTTAAAACTATGTATAGTTGAAGGATTGGATACTAGTCTCACTTAAATCTTTGTACTTGTATGCAGGAGCCAAAGTAGTTTTAAGTCTGCGTAGCTCTATGTAATCGCAAGAACAGACATGGCCAGCATTGCTAATGACTGCTGCTACATTCTGAAAGTCAGACGGATTACTGCAATTATCCGTCTTTTCCAGACTTACTGTGTATCACTTAAAACAGACTCATTGTTTCTTTCCCCAGTGTCTTAAGTTGTACTTGGACCTTGATAAGGACAGTGCTTCCAAACGCGTAGGTCTGAGATGACAGAAATTAATAAAGTGGAAGAAAATGGGGAAAAAGCTTTTTACCACTGGAAAAGAAGAGTAGAGAGCAAAGACTGGGGGCACCGCTAAAAAGTACCCTAATTACATTATAATCAGTGTAATGGCAGAATGTTCAGCTTGTTGTTGTTTTTATGTTTTTGGGTGCACCAGCTGTTCAGGTCACTCTAGACTTCAGCCTTGCATGTGAGCTGGAATGTGCGCAGGCCATAGACACAGTGGTAAACCTTTTTAAAAATTGTTGCGCTATTTAAATTACTGTTGCTCAATCAAAATTACTGATTTTGATAATGACGTTGTTTATCTGTTCATGTCCTTTTTTTAAGCTTTTTTCAACCTTGCTGTTGTGGTTTAACCCGGCCGGCAGCTAAACACCACACAGCCGATCACTCACCCTCCCCCCTCCCTCTCTGGGATGGGGGAGAGAAACAGGAAAGTGAAGCCTGTGGGTTGAGATAAAGACAGTTTATTTAAGAGAGAAAATAATAATAATAATAATAATATGTACAAACAAGTGATGCACAATGCAATTGCTCACCACCCGCTGACCGATACCCAGCCCAACCCCGAGCAGCCGGCCCCCCACCCTGGCTAGCCACCCCTATATATTGTTCAGCATGACGTCAGATGGTATGGAATACCCCTTTGGCCAGTTTGGGTCAGCTGTCCTGGGTCTGTCCCCTCCCAGCTCTTGCTGCCCCCCCAGCCTGCCCGCTGGCAGGACAGAGTGAGGAGCTGAAAAGTCCTTGGCTTAGTGTAAGCACTGCTCTGCAGCAATTAAAACACCAGCATGTTATCAGCACTCTTCTCATCCCAATCCAAAACACAGTACCCCACCAGCCGCTAGGAGGAAAAACAACTCTGTCCCAACTGAAACCAGGACATATATCCACCCCTTATTCCATACCATTTATGTCATGCTTAGGTTACACTCTTTCCAATACATTCTAGTTAATCACTATTTTCATCTATGGTAGTAATGACACACAGTATTCTATAATAATTAACATAATACAACTCAACTCATGGGCTATTCTCACCCAGTATTAAATCCCCTTGAGGTACACAACAGACCTCCCCATTCTTTTGCATTACCCACCAAGTGCATCCAGGTCCTTGAGCAAAAACAATCCCACGAATGGGTTTGCCTTTTCCTGGGGCAGGAGTAGCCCAGACTGTTTTACCCAGCATGTTTCTTACATGCACTACAGGAACTTTATCCCCTTCTACTGTGCGTAGCAGGTTTGATTGGGCTGGTCCAGCTCGGTTGGCAGATCCCCTAGTATTGACTAACCAGGTGGCCTTTGCCAAATGTGTATCCCAATTTCTGAATGTCCCAGCACCCATTGCTTTCAGTGTAGTCTTTAACAGTCCATTGTATCGCTCAACTTTACCGGAGGCTGGTGCATGATAGGGGATGTGATACACCCACTCAATACCGTGTTCTTTGGCCCAAGTGTCTATAAGGTTGTTTCGGAAATGAGTCCCGTTGTCTGACTCAATTCTTTCTGGGGTGCCATGACGCCATAAAACTTGTTTTTCAAGGCCCAGGATAGTGTTTCGGGCGGTGGCATGGGGCACAGGATATGTTTCCAGCCATCCGGTGGTTGCTTCCACCATTGTAAGTACGTGGCGCTTGCCGTTGCGGGTTTGAGGGAGTGTGATGTAATCAATCTGCCAGGCCTCTCCATATTTATATTTCAGCCATCGTCCTCCATACCAAAGAGGCTTTGACTGTTTGGCTTGCTTGATTGCAGCACATGTTTCACAATCATGAATAACCTGTGCTATAGTGTCCATGGTCAGGTCCACCCCTCGATCACGAGCTCATCTGTATGTTGCATCTCTTCCTTGATGGCCTGAGGTGTCATGGGCCCATTGGGCTATGAATAATCCACCCTTATGTTGCCAGTCCAGGTCCACCTGAGCCACTTCAATCTTAGCAGCCTGATCTACCTGCTGGTTGTTTTGATGTTCTTCAGTAGCCCGATTCTTGGGCACATGAGCATCTATGTGGCGTACCTTTACGACCAGGTTCTCTACCCGGGCAGCAATATCTTGCCACAACGCAGCAGCCCAGATGGGTTTGCCCCTGTGCTGCCAGTTGTTCTGTTTCCTTTGCTGTAACCACCCCTACAGGGCATTTGCTACCATCCACGAATCAGTGTACAGGTAGAGAACTGGCCACTTTTCTCGTTCAGCAATATCTAAAGCCAGCTGGATGGCTTTCACTTCTGCAAATTGACTCGATTCACCTTCTCCCTCAGCAGCTTCTGCAACTTGTCTTGTAGGACTCCATACAGCAGCTTTCCATCTCTGATGCTTTCCCACAATGCGACAGGACCCATCGGTGAACAGGGCATATCTCCTCTCATTTTCTGGTAGCTCGTTGTACAGTGGGGCTTCTTCAGCACGGATCACCTCCTCCTCTGATGACATCCCAAAGTATTTGCCTTCTGGCCGGTCCATAATCACTTCCAAGATTCCTGGACGACGGGGGTTTCCTATTCGAGCCCGCTGGGTAATCAGTGCAACCCACTTGCTCCATGTAGCATCAGTTGCATGATGTGTAGAGGGGACCCTTCCTTTGAACATCCAGCCCAGTACTGGCAATCGGGGTGCCAGGAGGAGCTGTGCTTCAGTACCGACCACTTCCGAAGCAGATCGAACTCCTTCATATGCTGCCAATATCTCCTTTTCGGTTGGAGTGTAGCGGGCCTCAGATCCTCTGTATCCCCGACTCCAAAACCCTAGGGGTCGACCTCGAGTTTCCCCAGGTTCTTTCTGCCAGAGGCTCCAGGTGGGGCCATTCTCCCCGGCTGCGGTGTAGAGCACATTCTTTACATCTGGTCCTGTTCGGACTGGCCCCAGGGCTACTGCATGAACTATTTCCTGCTTAATTTGTTCAAAGGCTTGTCGTTGCTCAGGGCCCCATTCAAAATCATTCTTCTTACGGGTTACTTGATAGAGTGGGTTTACAATCAGACTGTAATTTGGAATGTGCATTCTCCAAAACCCCACGACACCTAAGAAGGTTTGTGTTTCCTTTTTACTAGTTGGTGGAGACATAGCTGTTATTTTGTTGATCACATCCATTGGGATTTGACGACGTCCATCTTGCCATTTTATTCCTAAAAACTGGATCTCTCGTGCAGGTCCTTTAACTTTATTTTGTTTTATGGCAAAACCAGCCTTCAGAAGGATTTGGATTATTTTCTTCCCTTTCTCAAAAACTTCCTCTGCTGTGCCACCCCACACAATGATGTCATCAATGTACTGAAGGTGTTCAGGAGCTTCCCCCTGCTCCAGCACAGACTGGATCAATCCATGGCAAATGGTAGGGCTATGTTTCCACCCCTGGGGCAGCCGATTCCACGTATATTGGACTCCCCTCCAAGTAAAGGCAAACTGTGGCCTGCACTCTGCTGCTAGAGGGATGGAGAAAAATGCATTAGCGATATCAATTGTGGCGTACCACTTGGCTGCCTTTGATTCCAGTTCGTACTGGAGTTCTAGCATGTCCAGCACCGCAGCGCTCAGTGGTGGTGTGACTTCATTCAGGCCACGATAGTCCACCGTTAGTCTCCACTCACCATTAGATTTTCGCACTGGCCATATGGGACTATTAAAAGGTGAATGAGTCTTACTGATCACTCCTTGGCTCTCCAGTTGATGAATTAGCTCATGGATGGGAATCAGGGAGTCTCGGTTGGTGCGATATTGCCGCCGGTGCACAGTTGTAGTAGCGATTGGCACTTGTTGTTCTTCGACCCTCAGCAACCCCACAACAAAAGGGTCCTCCGAGAGACCAGGCAAGGTAGACAACTGTTAAATGCCCTCTGTCTCTAAGGCAGCTATGCCAAAAGCCCAGCGGAACCCTTTGGGGTCCTTGAAATATCCTCTTCTAAGATAGTCTATGCCAAGGATGCACGGAGCATCCGGGCCAGTCACAATAGGGTGTTTTTGCCACTCATTCCCAGTTAGATTCAGTTCGGCCTCCAATACAGTCAATTGCTGGGATCCCCCCGTCACTCCATGAATACTGATGGGCTCTGGCCCTTCATAGTTTGATGGCATTAGAGTACATTGTGCACCGGTATCTACTAAAGCTCTGTACTTCTGTGCGTCTGACGTGCCAGGCCATCGAATCCACACAGTCCAATAAACTCGATTGTCCCTTTCCTCCCCCTGGCTGGAGGCAGGGCCCCTCTAATCCTGGTCAGAATCTTCATTCCTGTGTTTAAGGGACTGCCTGCTGGAAGTTGGAGCAGCAAACTTTTCAGAGAACCCCTTTTTCCCGCTTGTTTTCTTTTGCAACTCACGTACCCGTGCCTCTAGGGTCGTGGTGGATTTTCCATCCCATTTTCTCATGTCCTCTCCATGGTCACGTAGGTAAAAACACAGGATAGCATGAGGTGTGTATCCACTATATCGTCTTCCTTGCATGGATGAGCGCTTACCCCTAATAGCAGAGACATTGGTTTGTACAGGGGTGGAGGAAAGTACACTCTTTTTAAGTTGCTGGATCTCTTCAGAAAGTTTCTCCAAGGTATTCTCTTTTAGTTGCTGGAAGCTTTCAGACAGTTTATCCACAGCTGAGACGCAGGCCTGTAGGGAAGAGGAGAGACTTTCTTCGTACTGTCGGAGTTGTTTAACCACATCACCCACTGAGGGTTCATCATCCTCTTTCCAGGCCATTATTGCCAATGAGCTGGCATATGATGATGGTGCACTCCGTACAAACTTCCGCCACATGGGTCGTGTACACTTGACTTCATCTGGATCTACGGGTACTTGTCCATTGTCTGGGTTGGCATAGATCACCTCCCGTACGGCTAATTCCCTCAGGTACTGGATTCCCTTCTCCATAGCGGTCCACTTGCCTGGCAGACATACGAGTTCTTCCTTGTAGGGATACCTTTCCCTTACAGCATACAGGATACGCCTCCAGAGGCTGTAGGATCGTACTCCTTCTCCAATTGCTTTGTCAATGCCTGCGTCTCTAGCAAGGGATCCCAGCCGACTGGCTTCCCTGCCGTCTATATCCACATAATTGGCTCCGGTATCCCAGCACCGGAGCAGCCAGGTGACAAGCTGCTCACCTATGCAGTGACCAAAATCTTTTCGCATATCTCGTAGCTCACGCTGATATAGACTTCGGGAAACTAGTGTTGTCTTTTCAACATCCCCATCTTCATCGTCCTGCACCCCTGATGGCCCAGCCTCGTCTTCTCTGCGTTCTAAATGACCTGAGTCTCTATACCATTTTTTCACCTTGTCTACAGGGGCAGCTTGTACTGCTACAGGTCGTTTCTCTGACTCAGCCACAGAGTCTGCCACTGAGGTTGGAATACACTCTGCAGGGCCCACTTGCACTGCTACAGATCGTTTCTTTGGCCCAGCCACAGGGTCTGCCACAGGGGTTGGAATACAGTCTGCAGGGCCAACTTGCACTGCAACAGTTTGTTTCTCTGGCCCAGCCACAGGAGATGAAGCAGCTGGAGTGGCTGGAGCTGGAGCGGCTGCAGGGGCTGGAGCGGCTGCAGGAGCAGGAGCTGGAGTGGCTGCAGGAGCAGGAGCTGGGACGGCTGCAGGAGCAGGAGCTGGAGTGGCTGCAGGGGCTGGAGCGGCTGCAGGAGCAGGGGCTGGAGCAGCTGCAGGAGCAGGGGCTGGAGCGGCTGCAGGAGCAGGAGCTGGAGTGGCTGCAGGAGCAGGAGCTGGAGCAGCTGCAGGGGCTGGAGTGGCTGCAGGAGCAGGGGCTGGAGCGGCTGCAGGGGCTGGAGTGGCTGCAGGAGCAGGAGCTGGAGCAGCTGCAGGGGCTGGAGTGGCTGCAGGGGCTGGAGCGGCTGGAGGGGCTCGAGCTGGAGCGGCTGCAGGGGCTGGAGCAACTGCAGGAGCAGGGCTGGAGCGGCTGCAGGAGCAGGATGCTGGAGGAGCTGCAGGGGCTGGAGTGGCTGCAGGAGCAGGGGCTCTAGCAGAGGTCCGCCTCAGGGCAGACCTCTGGATGAGATGCCTAAGTAGTTGTTTAACTTTAAACAAAACTTGAATCACATTCAAGAGACATAACAACAACACCATGCTGGTCTGCGTATCCCAAGGATATTCAACATCTTGGAGAGTTATCGTAACTAGCTCAGGGGATAAGAGGGTGCTGAAGGAGTGAGGGAGAGTGAACAAGTAGGGAAAAATATATTCCCCTGTCCCCTCCACAGACTGGCTCCCTGATGAAAAAAGGCAGCAGGTGTAATTGTTAATGGTTTCCGAGATAATAGTTTCCAAAGTACAGAGTCGACGTCAGTGTTGAGTTAAAGTCATGGCCAGATACTTCATTGTCTCGTAAGCTATTATTACACCGCACAGTACCATAATGATCTTAAACCAGGGCCCGGAAAAGTAAAACAGCACAACAGGGATCACATACAGAAAGTAACGTGCTATAAAATTCAGTGTGGAATACAGCCACAGCAGACCTGAGATTAAAGCAATCAACATTCTGATTAGCAACGATTAAGCAGCTCTAATACTTATACCAATTTTAGTTTAACATACTCTGGTCAGATCTGTTGTTATCTCAAGCCTTCGTGCCCCACGTTGGGCGCCAAAAAGACTGTTGTGGTTTAACCCGGCCGGCAGCTAAACACCACACAGCCGATCACTCACCCTCCCCCCTCCCTCTCTGGGATGGGGGAGAGAAACAGGAAAGTGAAGCCTGTGGGTTGAGATAAAGACAGTTTATTTAAGAGAGAAAATAATAATAATAATATGTACAAACAAGTGATGCACAATGCAATTGCTCACCACCCGCTGACCGATACCCAGCCCAACCCCGAGCAGCCGGCCCCCCACCCTGGCTAGCCACCCCTATATATTGTTCAGCATGACGT
>CM021735.1:1229705-1248309 GCA_011075105.1 Heteronetta atricapilla | reverse complement strand
ATGATTTTACCAGGCACTGACGTGAGACTGACAGGCCTGTAATTGCTAGGGTCTTCTTTCTGACCCTTCTTGAAAATCGGCACAACATTTGCCAGCTTCCAGTCCAGTATTTGCATTTGGGAAAAATACCAAGACGTAACATAATTTTGCTACAGGATTGACGTCACTACCCAAATCTAGCCTCTGGCTTCTAAAAACTGCAGTGCATTGGAAAGCACTGGAGATGAAACTCTCTAGCCTCTAGCCAGGGATACAGTTCAGACTCTTGGCATAAGCAGTGGGTGTATGTGCAGACCTGAAACATTTTGGTAAGGTTCAGAAAGCTTACAAAAAATGACAAGACTATATTCATTATGAACACCCAACTGATGCACAAGTAAATCCTATGCTGAAAGCAACACAGAAATGAATTTCACTGCTGTTGCTTTCCTTCCCGATGTTACACCTCCAGTGCTGAGCCCACTAGTGGCATGCAACTCTTGTTTTGAAACATTGGTTACGCTTTGGATCTCTGCTTCCCTGCTGCAGGGAAAAGGGAGTTGTCACAGGCTGCCTTTCTGGTGAACACTTAAGCTAATCTAGAGCAATTGTTAGAGGGTCCTTAAATAACCTGTGCTCCTTAAGGGTTATTATGTTGTGAAATAGGCACTGTCAAGCACCTTCCCAGATTTGCTCTCTTTGGGGAGCAGAGGTAAAGGAGCCTGCTGTGCGTAGCTGTATTGTCAGGAGGTTTTCAGTCCCAGGAGATTGTCAAGGCCTATTTTAAGTTGGCATTTGTTTTCAGTTTGATGGGAATTAGTTTCAGCTGTAGAAAGTGTGTGATGTTGCCCAAGAGTGAGGGAATAGCATCGGGACTACAATTTAAGAGGTGCTGGGAACTGTATTAAAATGCATTTATTGATAACTTACTTAAGAAATATAAATACCAAATAGTTTTCAGTGTATCTAATTCATCTGGGGAGATGTTCTGAAGGCTGCTTGCTTTTTATTTTTATTTTTGCTTTATTTCTTGTCAACCATATTGCTGCAAAGGTATTCACCTGTCCAAAGAGTATTTCTTCCCTTGAATTCTGTCTGTAGGCATAAAAGGTAGAAGGCAATTTGCTGCAAAAATATATGCTTTCCAGTAAAAATATGCGCTGAAGTGCATTTTATTATAAATACAGCCTATAGTTTTGATGGATACTCGTAGCTGCTTGATGGGAGGAGTTGGTAAGCGTATAAGAGAATAGATCATAAAACTAGAGCAGGCTAGGAAGCAGTCTTCCTCTGAAAAACATGTTGTTGTCTTTTATGTTTCTTCTGTTAGAATGGGGCATTAAGGAATAAAAAATGCATGAGCAGTGAGAACTTCTTAATTGGAAAAATAAATAAATTAAAGCAATGTTGTCCAACTATGGGAACCCAGTGCCTCTGAGTCCTTATAAATAAAATCTTCTAGCTGCCAGAGTGACGTTTTTAACTTCTCTAGATAAACTCTGGTGACTTGGATTAAAACATAATAAATTAAAGAATGTTTCAAGTGATCCCTTTAAAAGAGATTCACCACTTTACTTACTGTAGAACACTTGCTGTTGAAAGAGATGGCAAGGTGGTAGTGTTACAGTTAGGTAATTTATTCTCAAAACAGTTTAATATGATTTTGTGACCAAGATTGCTTCTCTGTTCTCTATGCTGGAGCAAAAACTGTCACAGAACTGGTTACTTAGGTAGAGTACTATAATTGTGCATTACAGGTGCACCCAACAGGTGATTTGTGGTATTGTGGATTGGTAGTTAATTTTCACCTACTGATTGTCCCTCTTGTTTGACAGAAAGGCAATAAAATCTTTAGCATAAAAGAGATCTCCATCTGGCTTATCGCGTCAGCTGCTGTCAGGCCTGTATCATTATAGTTATTGTAGTTAAGCTGCAAGGGAATGTTCAAGATGCATTCAGTGTGACTCAAAATGTTTTTTTTTTTCCCTCATTTTTAAAATAGTTTTTTTTTTTTTTTTTAATAGCCAGGGTTTTTCATTAGATAGCCAACACAGCAGAATGGTAGTATGGATATGACTGAAGACTGAAAAATGGTATGTCTTAATCCAGTCTCTGTCTACGACAAATTCTTTTTAAATCCTAGATGAATCAGGCAAAATTCATTTTTATTTGTGTACACTGCATTGATAGAATGGCAAGAAGATCGTGTGCATTTATGCAAGTGCTGAAAATGTACTGTAGAAAACAAAAACAAATTATTATAATCTGTGGCTGTGCCTGGCTGTCCTAGATCCTTTGCCCTCCCCTGGAAGAAGATAACACATGGAATCATTACAAGCAGTATCACCAGGTGGTTACTCTATGCAGGGCACTGTGCTGCAGCAGCGGGGCCTTACCCAGCTCCCTGTAGCTCCTGTTTGGAGTAGAGCATGCTTTGGTTGCATGAAGGAGTTCATCCACATCCTGCTGATGTCAGTTATTGAAGAGGCTCCCGGGTTCTGTTAAGGGCCTAAGATGGGACCTTGTGTCAGTCCCCAGCCTCTCACTGTTCAGTGGAGCCAGTGTTTGGTAGCTGCAGAACCCAGCTGCTGCTGAATAGAGACTTAACAGTGTTTCTAATGGCTTTTTTACATTTAGATTTGGGGTTTGGGGTGATATTCAGTGAAAATGTTGACAGACAGGTTCATGACTTGGACAGGGGAAGAATAACATGTTATGCTTTACTATTGGCATCTTGCATTCATCATATTTATGTGCTGTGGGTGTGTCAGAGGATGGATAATGGCAGAGGAAATCATTTTAAATCGGGACTGGCAAGCTTCAGTTGAGTTTGTCACTTCCTAAAGCATGTGAATAGGTGTATTATCCCATTCTCTCTTTTTTTTTTTTTTGGTTGTCCAACATACTTTACTTATTTTTAACATCAAAGTAATAATCTCTTAAATCCTTAAATTGGGGGTGATTAATTACAAGAGCAGTCCCTGAAAAATTTAGCATGCATGTGGAGAGATGTATGTGGAGCTTTGTTTCTGTGGATATTGATTTTTCAGGACAAATCTCCTATTACCTGACTATTTTCTATTCATTTGTTGGCGTGCTAATGGGGTCATATGGACAGAAAGATCATCATGATTTGAGAATCAACTACATAAAGCAAATACTTTGGGTTTTCCCTTTCAGATTATGAAAATTATCTTTCACCAACTAGGTAGATCAACTGAGATCCAAAACATAAATGAACTCTCCCTTGTGAAATGATTAGCTAAACTCTGGAGTTCACAACTGGAAGTCATAGAGGATAATACTGGAGCTGAATTGAAAAATGCTTGTATAATTTCAGTAAATACTTCCATAATAACCATTGGACCTGGGCCAAATTGTGATGAGAACCCCTCTGAACTCTTCAGAAGTTGTCTTGAGATCTGAGTCTCCATATAGCAAATAATCCAGAGTCTGAACACTGTGGTGTATGAGAGAATGACTGAGAAAGCAGCGGTGAAGCTGCTCAAGTCTGTGAAATCAACCCAGAGTTTTCTGACGTGTTTTAGTTCTAGGGGAAGCTTTCTTTGACAATTTGAAACAGGAATAATTCCCCAAAGGCAATTGTTTTTGGAAATGTAAACTTGTCAAAATCCTCCAGTTGCTGCAGCAAGTTGGAGGCTGCTTGAATCAGTTACCGCTACCCAAAACCTGACATTTCCCATCACTGCGCTACTTGGTGACCAACCAAACCAGCAGTGGTGTATGAGCAGTCATGTTTGTTCCCCAGCTGCAGAGAGCTGGGAGGCTGTGGGCTGCTTGGAGGTGGAAGGTGGCAAGGCTTGGAGATGCCGTCTGTGTGTGTGGCTCTGGGTGTGAGGTGGTGGCAAGGACATTAGTACAGCAGTGGTACACTGTCTTCTCTTGCTTTGCGTCACACACAGAGACACTTGGCATATTTGCAGACTTTGCTGTATGTGGTAGAGCTCTGTCCAGGCCCTCAGGATGTTTAAATGGTTTTGTTGAGTCCGAGGAGGGCATGTGGGCTCAGCACTGAGCGTGTGGGCAACTGAGTGCCTGGTTCTGCGCTGCGAGGTGAGAGCTGCTTTGTAAATGTGCTAACTGAGAGAATGGAAAAGGCAGTCCAGCTTTGTGTTTCAGTACTTCCTGGATAAGTGTTTAGTGAGCTGTGTCTTCTTTTCTTTTCTTTCTTTCTTTTTATATAAAACATCAGATCTTGGTTACTGTTTTTAGTTTTTTAATGATACAAAGAACTACAGTTAGTATCAATGCGATGATACTCGAAGGAGCAGTGAGGTGAAAGCTGGTGGCTTGATCCTTAGCACTGGAGTAAGGTAACATGCTCTTTCTAGTTCTATAGCTTGTTCTCATGTCTGAGTCCAGTCTCTAATGAAAGAATCAATAGACGCTGCGTTACATAATTGTGCTGCAATTCTAGCAGCATTCCCTTCAGTAGGACAAAAATGAAAGCAAATAACTCTGTCAACTAATGCAACTAAAAGAAATTCCTCAGCCTCAGCTGGCTATTCCTGTCATGCCAGCCACTTACCTTAAGCTTGACTGAAGGATGTGCTGTGCAGTGTCCCTGGGGTGAAATTCTTGCCCCATTGAAGTCTGCAGTGAAAACTATCATTGAGTTCAGCCGAGCCGTGCTTTCACCTCTAGAGCATGTTAGATGCTGAGAGAAATGAGCTCCAAACCTGAATGTTGTCCCTGGAGAGTGCTTTTCTGTCTGTCTGCCTTGCAGTTTCCATCAAAACTTAACTTTAGAACCAATATAATGGCTTGTTCTGTGTTTACTGTATGTTTCATGCACTTCCTCAGTCATGGCCAATTAATTATTATGGGGAGAGAGTAATGTTATCTTTCAAACCACCAAGGCTAAAATGGGCAGTTGAAAAATACCATGGGAAAATGGAGATGGGGGTTATCTGATGAACCTGCAGTAAGAACTAGGGAATGTGGAATGAATCGGACCTCTGTGGGGTTACCGAAATGGCGGTTAATGGGGAGGACTGGCAGCTCGGGGGAGAGCCACGTGCCATTGCACAGTGCTGAGACAAAACTAACGAGAAGGCTCTGGTGGGAGTGTGGAAGCAAAGGCAAAGCGTTAACAAGCAAAACTTGCGGTCCTCAGCCTGTAGTTACCTTCAGTTGTGAACAGAAATTGGCTCTGGAATATGGCTGAGATTATTTTATGATGATATACAAATCATTTAGTGATGACATATACCCCTCGATGAGATGATCCTGTGACAAGGTACTCTGCAAGGCAGTTAATTCTCAGCAGACGATTCTTTTGGGGGGATTGGGAGGGGAGAATAAGCTGTTTAGTAGAAACGCTCCTCGTGGCTGGCTTATTTTTAAATGTACTTTTGTACCTGTGCAGAAAGAAATTCAATCTTCTTGCAGTCATATTGTCTTACCATGCTAGATAAAGCGACTTGGGTGTTGAGAATGAAACAGAAAAGAGGACTTGTGAAGAAGGGTTGTTTCTAGGCTGTAAACTTAGTGTGCTTTGGTTTCTGTTCTAAGTGCCAGCTGTGAAGGCCTGTGTGCTGCAGATCTCGGGCCAGGGACCAACATGTCCCTGTATAATTTATGTAGATGTAATGGAAGCAAAATTTCTGCATTGCCAGTTCTCACTTAACAAATGTTTTATGAAAAACACCAACAGTAATCTTAACTTTTCCGTGACAAAATGGAGATAAAATAAGCCCTGTAACCATGATTTAACCTTTTTGTTCTGGTAGAATTTTATACGTCGATTAATTTGGCTGCGAGATCTGAAGTACCAGTGTTGCTTTGTGCCATTACAATGTTGAATGTTTCTACACTATTGTTTTCAGATGCAAGATAGGCTTAATTATTTACTACTTGTTTCATAGATAATTCCATGTAGGTTTTTAAAAATCTTGTATGTGTCTCACCTGAAGAGCTTCTTGTTCAATTTGTGGGGACAAGAGCTTTTCTTGGTATCATCCTTTGGAAGAACTGATTGAACTGATTTCTCCCTCTTCTTTCTAGAATCTTTTTTAAATGCTTAGTCTTCTGGTAGTGATACTTGGTAGCTGGGATGTGTGTGAGCTTTTAGTACGATGTTTAGTAGGGTAACGAGTGAGAGTGCTGTGCTTTTGGCCTTCTTGTTAACAGTCTGCCTTAGTCAGTGTTGTGGTTTAGATTCAAAGCTTGCTGATGTTAAAAGGTGTCTTTTAGTGACCTGATGAGTTTGTCTTCTATTTATTATAAGTAGAGTTGTCTCCTTGTGTGTAGTGGATGTTTGTGTGCGTCATATAAACCCCTATTGCTACATGTTTTATGCTCTGGTACTCAAATAGCAATAGTTGCTCACTAGTGGTAAAATGACTGCCAAAATATATTTGGTAAGTTACAGATTTATTTGAGAGGTGGTATTTGAGCTCTCTATTGAGATGTTTAAAGATAAGTAACTAAATTAATATGAATTTATGAGTGGTGGGTCTTGATTTTTTTGAAGAAAAGTCTGTGCATGTAGATGACATCTCCTTCAGCACTGTGATTCAAAGAACAAAGTTCCAATTTTCTTCAAGTGGTATATTCTTTATTAGCAGCGCTGGATGCACGGGGATCATTCCACCTATCGTGCATACCAGAGTAGAAAGCTGTGCCAAACTTATACAGTGAAGCGATTAATATTTCATGAGCGCCTATACATATTTATTACCTGTCCCCGCCTACCCTCGCTTTTCATGCTAATTAGTCTCTTAATGCTTTACGCTTGCGCAGATCTGTTTTTAGTCCTTGAGTAGTGGTCGTCAAAGGGTGGGCGGTGGTCCCAAGGAGGAAGGCTGTGAGTCTTCCTCCCAATGTACTTTTCACCTTTAGTCTAATTTTCTGCTGAGTGGACACTTTTGGACACCTGCTCGCCCACAGATCCTGTTTGTGCTGGTTTCATGGCTGGTATTCCCGCTATCTCTAGTTTTATGGCCTATTCTGGCATCCCAAGGACAATGCTTCTTCTTCTTATCTGGTGTTCTGCTGTTCTGCACATCCTGCCTAAGCATCCCACTCATTTAGGACCATCTGTGATTTCTAGTTGTTTTAACCCTTTATTCAACTCAAGGTATTTTTTTTTCCTTTGGACCCAAACACTACCTTATGCTCTGCTGTGGCCAAGCAGGTTGAATATGGTAAAGTTAGCATCCTCATCAGAAACAGAGACAACTGCATTTCTCTTACGCTTCTGCTACCTGCAAATTATGTGCAAATTTTATGGGCATAGCCAAGATCATGAGCCACGTGCTGTTGGTCTCAGATATAACAGGTCAAGGTGGACTTCAAGGAAAGACATAAAAAGAAAAAGGTTGCCAGACCTGAAATGTGCAATAACCATTTGGGTATCAAGTTCACAGGTTTTATACTGAGAACCCAGTATTTTTATTGGGGGGGTGGGGTGGGTGGGTGGGGGAAGGATAGTGCAAAGTGCTCTGAATACGTCATATGTAAGACACAGTTGACCTCGTAGTCCTATTTCTTTCCCCCTCAACTCTTGAAACTCCTAATCCAATGGCCAAATTACTATTTCCTACTAGAGTAAACTTCCTGCGGAATGGATGGACTTGCCATCTCAGTGTAGGATCCATTTCCTTATATGTTGAAGGCATTGATACATTTTTGCCTTACTCTGTTTGATTTTGATTGTTTACTGGATTTCTCATACTTACAAGAGTGCTTGTTCATTATCTGAAGACAGGCAGGCACCATAGCCTTTTGTCAGGCTGTTAACCTGGTACTGAGGCACTCCGAAGACTGTTACTGTCAGGAACTAATTGCATCTTTTTTTTTTTTTTTTTTTTTTTCCTATCTTCAAATTAAAATTAATAATAATGACCTCCTCATTTGTAAAGATGTCTGAATTCACCTCAGGATTTCTAGATGTAAGATATCCTACTGAGTGTTCTGAGGAAGACTGAGTTCAGTCCTTCATGTGGCCAATGCCATATAATTTAACGGGTCCACTCCTCTACTTTGAATCAGTAACAGTGATCTGTTTTAGTTCAGTGTGAAAAATAATTCAGAGATTTGTATAAAGCTACAAAGCCTATTTTATTTATTTACTTATTTTTTCAAAGAAAGCTCTGTGTAGACAGATGACATCTACCTGTGGAGATTGTGTGGAGAATAACCCCAACAAACCTGACAGCAAAATGGGCATTTCTAACCATCTTTCCTTGCATTTGTTTCATTTCCTATTATTGCTGGAGGATCTTAAAAGTTCATTTGCATCTCGTGAATGAAAAAAGAGGTTACTTATAGAGGCTTATTTACATACATTTTCATTTTTGAGTTTAGATTTTGTAGTAAGAATAATAAAACTGACGTACATTCACTTATCTCAGTGATTATATAGGAAAAGCAGTGAAATCGTTTGGGTGCCGTAGAACTGGAGAAGCACTGAAAAACTGAGCATGAGCTCTTGAGTCATTTACCTCGTATATATTAATACTGGACAGCTATTTTTTTCTACCAGAGCTGGAAAGTAACTTTTGATTAACTAGTTTGCAGTTACTATAGTACATCCAAAATTTAATAACAAAAGGCTTCCCTCAAAACCTGATATTTTAATCTAAACTGCTTTTCCCTGTTAAGTGTTTTGAACTCCTATCTTATGACAGAGGAGATAGTGTGAAAAATCAAAATTTCCCTCAGGAAAATTATTTTTCTGAAATAGAATGCTGGAAAGTGAATGAATAATTTAGTTAATGTTGCTCTAGAGCTGAATACTTGTCAAATAGTGCATCCTGCCTGTAAACACTATTAAAAAAGTCATGTTGGTATTGACACATTTTCACTGGGAAATATATAGAAAATGAAATGAAAATATCTGATATCGTCGTATTTCTTTTCAAGACTTAGACTAACACCAGTGTTGTCTGTTAAAGCCAGGTAATGATGTATCATCAGTTTCTCTATGCAGCTGGGATCCAAAAAGCATGCTGCAAAAAGTTGTAGAAGTGGCTGGTTATTTCATGCAACGGGCTGCGTTAGGAGGCATGAAACGTGCTCTGTTGGATGTATGGAGTTTTTGCAGCCTCAGTTGGAGATCACAGCAAGGATCAAGGTGGTCCGTATCTCTATGAATTACCTCTGGAGAAAAAAACAAGTGCAAAACATGAGGGAACCTCCCCATCTCCCAGTTAATTTCTGTTTATTAAACTGAACAAGTTTAGAGTGCATGATTGTGTGAGACTTACCCGTACCCTCTGGGTTATTTAAAGGATCTGAGGATGCAGTTAGATGTATACGGGGTGAGGGAAAGTCAGTTTTGAGGATCAAATTCTGAATTGCAAAAATGTTCTTCAGTGACTTTGAGCTACAGGCTGGGAGATGAGTGGTTGGAGAGCTGCCAGGCAGAGAAGGACCTGGGAGTGATGGTGGACAGTCGGCTGAATATGAGCCAGCAGTGTGCCCAGGTGGCCAAGAAGGCCAACGGCATCCTGGCTTGTATCAGAAACAGTGTGACCAGCAGGGCTAGGGAGGTGATCGTCCCCCTGTACTCGGCTTTGGTGAGGCCGCACCTCGAGTACTGTGTTCAGTTTTGGGCCCCTCGCTACAAGAAGGACGTGGAGGTGCTTGAGCGGGTGCAGAGAAGGGCGACGAAGCTGGTGAGGGGCCTGGAGAACAAGTCCTGCGAGGAGCGGCTGAAGGAGCTGGGCCTGTTCAGCCTGGAGAAGAGGAGGCTCAGGGGCGACCTTATCGCTCTCTACAGATACCTCAAAGGAGGCTGTAGCGAGGTGGGGGTTGGTCTGTTCTCCCACGTGCCTGGTGACAGAACGAGGGGGAATGGGCTTAAGTTGCGCCAGGGGATTTTTAGGTTAGATGTTAGAAAGAACTTCTTTACTGAAAGGGTTGTTAGGCACTGGAACAGGCTGCCCAGGGAAGTGGTGGAGGCACCATCCCTGGAAGTCTTTAAAAGACGTTTAGATGTAGAGCTTAGGGATATGGTTTAGTGGGGACTGTTAGTGTTAGGTTAGAGGTTGGACTCGATGATCTTGAGGTCTCTTCCAACCTAAAAAATTCTGTGAAATTCTGTGATTCTGTGACTCACCCTGATGTCAGAATGTGCTCCTGTGCAGTCGCAGGGGCTTGCAGAGTCTGATTAATGTACAGTAAGATGAATCATACCCTAGAAAAAGTTATGTCTCTTCATTAACAAAAGTGAGTCTAGAGGACGAGCTCCACTGCAGGTGTAAACTTCTGCCGCATCTAAAATGGGGTGTGATGAATTCAACACCTGTTTGCTACATAAATATTGATAGCTTTATGTGAGTAAATCAAATGGGTAAGCCTGTTCTTTGATTAGCAGAGACCAGAGGCTGGGAAATGAGGTTCCTGCCATGCCTCAGTCACAGCAACATCAGACTGCAACTATTAGTTTCTTAAATATTCCCCTAATAGAAGACATCTCTTGCACTTGAATCTAGCCTGCAAATTGGATAATGCATAATTGTATTTGAGCAACCCACTCATACTTTCGACCTGAAAGAATTTGGAAATTCCATGATTTGCAAAGTTAGTTTGCAAGCAAATGTTGAAATTAGAGTCTATTTAGTGTTCAGCAGTTGCATTTCTTGATCAGCCTGTGTTGATTTATGCATTCTAATACAAACAGACACAAAGTTTATTTCTTGTTCTGCTAAATACTTCAGCCATTTCTAAAATGCTTCTGGCATGGCAAATGTTATATGTATAAAGTGGAGCTACTCCACCTCAAAACTGGACATACCCAAGTGTGAACTTGAACTTGTTAATGTAAGAAACCTACTTCAACACATTTCCTCCCCCCTTCCCCCCGCTGAAGAAACATGGCCTAGTGTGTGGTAGCATTCTATCAGTCTGCACACATGTAGAATGAGGGCGACAGTTTCCCCATTCTAATGGAACATTGCGAAGATGCTAAGAATCATTTTAAATAGAGTGGAAGGTAACTGTCTCCTTGCTTGATTTTTAGAGAGGGTCTTCCTCTATGCAGACAAACATTTGTGCATTCATTTATGTGCAGGTGTTTTAGATATGCTTCACTTTAGAAATCCACTGATTCTTTTCCAGACACTCTTTCTGTACTACTGTATTCATTATGTCATCACAGATGGCTCTTAGGAATGCGTCTTTGAAAAAGGCATTTCTGAGGATTCTGTAAGAGTACTTCATAAATCAAACTGCTGATAGAGTAGATATATAAATTAAAACAAGCAAACAGCAACAACAAAACCAACAAAAGACCACAAATATATCACGGGTCTCTGTCAATTATGTTTTTTTCTTACTATGTTTAGCTAAGAGGGTCAGTGGTTAGTAAGTATATACTGAGCGTGAGCATTTCAAGAAAGGAATGGTTTACAGTTTTATTCTTCTGTGTCTGTGGTTTAGATCCTTTGAAATACATTGGCATAAACTGGGGACAAAGCAAACTTTCTCTTAGAAAGTGAAGGCAGTAGTCATAAATCTGAAAGTCTGAGGCATGGAGTAGAGCTTCTATTAACATAGAGACCTGGGTCTCCTGATGCTGGAGGGGCTGTTCAGCGTGCAGTAATTTTAGAGACTGCAGTTCCCTGGAGTTATTTTTCTAAGCATACCTGTTCTTGTGAAGTGTATTGCATGTTTCTCTGTGTGAGTATCAAAGCCAAATGTATTGGAAACCGATATCCAACGAGCTCTAGACCAGTACTTAATAAACTGGAAGTGGAGTAGGTATAGTTCAGCTACTTCTATGCCAAATACAAAGTATTGGCCAAGCTGACCAATAGTGACGCTCCTCTGCCCAGAAAATCAAGTAAGGAAATGAGAATCAGGTGAAGGCTTAATGGAGCTGTTGAAACAGACAAACAAAAGAAAACCACAAAATAAAAAATCCATTTATATCTGTTCAGCCTGAAAAACATTTCTTTCTTGCACAAGAAAATCAATGCAGGAAAGGGGAATGGAGCAAAGTCTTTTTTCCTCATTTAACAAACAATTATAATAGAATTTGATCTTTAGGTAGTAACTTTTGTCATTATGCTTTGAGATAGATTACAAAATGTTCGTGCTCCATAGGTTTTTCGCAGTGTAGAAATTGCCTGAAAATAACCTGAACAATCACTAGCTCATGATAGATTTCTACGTTGCGGTTGTCCATGGATAATCTAAACGTCTGGGTGAAACCCTGTTCCCCATAACTTACACAAATAACACCTTTTCGTGCGGACAGGGGTCTTCAATACCTGCGTAGTCTATTCCATTCTCAAAAACCTGCTTTAGGAATGGTGCACTGCTTCTGTTCCTGTGATTTTAAACAAGACCTTTGCAGCCAGGAAACGTGCCCAGCTCCTGGCTTGGCTTCAGCTGCCATGAGCCCTGCTGGCTCTCAGTTGCCAATGCCTGGAGCTGGTGCTGCATTGTTCACTGATGTTTAAAAACATTTATTTTTACCTTTGTGAAATCCATTGATTGTGAATTAGTAAACTTGACATGTTTCTTGGCTCATACTGATTGAAAAGCTGCTTTTGTTTGCTTCCAGTTTTTCTCGTCTGTGGCAGTTTTGCGTTTGAGTAGCAGCTTCTAGCCTTGCTGGGAAAGTCCGCTGGATTTATTTATTTATTATTATTTCTTAATCACTCTGCCTTTTTGTCAGGACTTGCAGGTTTTTTTTTTTCTTCAGTTTTAATTCATTAGTGAAGTAGTATATCATGAGCCATGTTTTTGGTAGTCTGCCACAGGTTTTTCACTGTTACGAATTCACATGCACTTTTTGACCTTTTCATTTGCCAAGAATATAGAGATTATTACAGTGATAGCAGCAGGCTGTGTGCCTGCTTACTGGGGCCTTTTTGCTGATGTTTAACATCATACAGTAATAAAGTTCACATTGTTCATGAACCCACTAGTATGATCCAAAACATCCTTTTATGTAGGAAGGTAAGTACTCATCTACTTTGCTTGCATCCCAAACCTGTTACTTATTGGACAGATCCATGGAGAAGATATATGCATAGATATATATTTATATATAACTGCAGGCAGGTATTGTAGAGTTGCTTTATGACCTTTAACTTGGGGTAAATAAAGTATTTTTCGATAAGTGTTGTTGAACCTAGTTTGTTGCTTTTTTTTTAAGCACTGGGGTTTTGCCAGAAAAGGAGTTCTTGATGGAATACTGACTGGTCGTGCATTTATTTATTTGTTTAGATCACGTATTTTTCAGTGAGGACATTATTAATCTAAGTCACGAGTGAAGGCGCGCTACATGTCGGAACAGAAATTCCTAGCATGGTAGTGTAATTCATTGATTGGCTTTCTTGAGCACCTTGATTCTTTGTTCCTTGTTCAGCATTTTACAGCAGTTTTGCGTTTGAGTAGATCTTTGGTTTTGCATGAGGTGTGGCAAAAAGTTTCTGCTTACATTTAAAAACATTGATAGAGATACTGCATGTGAAATGCCTATAATTCTCAAAACATGGTTTACAAGAATACCATCTGTTTTTGCTATTTGAACAGGTAAAACAGCTCAGCATGGTCAGTTTTATAGATAGTAAGTAATTAACTTGTACAGGCAGAAATTTCCAGGAGCTTTGAATGTGTCATGCTGATGAAAAGTGATGAATTAGGGCTGATTATAATAAATTTGAACAATAAAATGGTAACTATTAGAAGACTCTTGTCTACTGTGCTAACATTTTAAAACTGGAATTTTACTTAATTGTTTGTGGTGGTGGTGTTTTTTTTTAAGGAAACAATAAGTGGTGTTTTGTTTGTTTTTAAGATAGCTTCCATTTAGTTTTGGCAACTGATGACCTTATTTTCTGCATTAGCAAAAGTGAGTGGGATATATGTCTCTTTGTAGTTAACTCTGTAAAAACTTTCTTGAAGTTCTTAATACTTGGAGGCTATTTCAGGCCTCTGCAAATCTGTAAGTTTTCCAGTGGCATGGCAACTTAAAATACAAAAAATGATGATTACACTAGGTGGGCCTAAACTAGAAATGTTTGGAGTGTAAATGGGAAGGTAACTGTGCAGTGAGTTGTGTTGAATGACTTGCATTTTTTTCTTGGCGTTCATTTTTCATGTTCATTTTAAAGCTTTAAAGAAAGAGGAAAAAAATCCCCGCTCTAAGCACATAAATACCTCACAGGACTTGGCATGTTCAGAGTCTTTTCTATTGGCTGTCACGCTGGTGTAATTACAGAGCAACATGTAATCCCTTTGAGCTGGACAGTAATGGAAACACATTTCATCATCTTCTCAGTAATCCTTATCAAAAGTGCTGGTTTTATTATGGAGCAGTAGGTTCATGGTTCTCACCTGTGGAAGATGGCAATATGAGAATCCAGGGTCCGTGACTTCTGTGGTCTTGAATTTTTCGTAATCCAAAATGATGATATAGTCATTGTGGTAGCCTGAGTTCCTGAAGAAGGTATTATGTAAATTGTATTACTGCTTTCTTAAAAATAAGCGATTAAAAAAAAGCAAAACCTTGTAACAACTACAGATATTTATTTCTTGAATTTAAAAGAGAAATGTTACAGCTGTTTATCATGAATTAATTTTAGAAAATTGTGGTGGATATTACTGCATTCATGTGCAAGTTTATACAGTATATAAAGTATGGAGCTGATAAAGTTATGGAGCTGATATTATTTGTTTTTTTAATATTGCTATTATTTGTAGATCCTTGAAAATCAACCGATAAAATATGTCTTTAAGGCTAGGTACTGAATACAGACAAAGAGGTCTCACTCTGTACCAGACCTGTGCCAGTGACATGGGCAAGCTGGATGTGCAGGAGTGGAAGCATACATGTGGAACACCCAGGCCAAGTGAATTGAGCAGAAGCAAACAGGGAAGAAGTGCATAAAGTGCAAGGTCCAGGCGACAGGGAAACATAAGAGATGCGGAGCCAAAAAGGCTGTGGAAGTAGGAGGTGGAATAAACTGTCTTTGTGGAGTCTATTCAAGATTCTGAACAGTGTGAGAATCCCACGGTGTTGGTTCTCTGGTAGTATCTCCTTTGTGACTGCGTTTTTTTCCCCATAACTGGTAGCTTAATTTGAAGGAGGCTCTGAAGGTAGGATGGTTCTCCATTTTATTGTTTTCCCTTGCAGGGTGGGTTCTGGTATTGTGTTTCTTCAGCTTAGTGCTGCACAGTTGGACGAGGGAAATTGCAACTTCCTTCAGTGTTTGTGTTTTAACACACAAAGTGATTTTAACAGTTTTGTTTTCCCATGTCATTGTTGCTTTTAAAGTTATAATATGTCTTCAAAAATATCGATGATAAACGTGAAGTGTTTAACAAAGGTGTTTTTGTTTTGTTCTACTTTGCATCTTTTGTTGATAAATGACTTGGACTAGCAACTTTTAAGAGGAAAAATACGATTTGAGTAATGGCACTATATTCCCTCTACAGGATTTATGAACGTATCATTGATCCCCCAGAAACGAATTTGACACCTGAAAGCAATTTATGGCTTGGACAGAGAAACAGGAAGCACGGTTTCTTTAAGGTAAGCACATATGAAATAGCACATGAAGGAAATTAGTAAGTAGGTGACCAATTACTCCTGAAGTCTGATTTGTATGAATTTCAGTGTAAACCATGGGCCTGGGATTTGAGGCAGGTGCAACACTTAGAGAAAATAACCTGTTCTTGCAAGGTAGAATACTGTAGTTACTGACCATAGTGCCCAATATGCAGGTTTTTGTTTGGGTTCCTTACTTTGGGTTTCAACCAACTGCTGTGCACCTCCTTGCCACTCCTGTGGACGTAATGAGACAGCATTGGAGTCGATTCTTGGCTTTCAACTTGAACACTAGCACAAAGCAACAGCTGAGCCATGGTCTTCTGGGTGAACAGTAGTGTCCTTAACTGCTCTTGGAGGCCAGTCACTCCTTGATTTTGTTTCCATAATACCCTCGCCCTGATGCTGTTTGCCTCAGATGGCTTTTTCTCGTTGCATCTGTCAGCATTGCCTTCCAGAGTAGAGGAGGTCTTCTAGCCTGTGGTCCTTCAGGCTTAGGCATATGCTAGCTGTTGTATGCAGCGTGTGTGCCTTGCTGTAAAACAGTAGATTTTCTGTTTCCGGAGTTTGCTGTATTTTCCAAACAGTTCATTTCTCTATTTTTCCCTCAGATAAGGATGTCACTGTATTTCTCAGCAGTGAGTTGATAATGGGTCATTGGGTTTTGTTGATAAGCTGCTATGTCCCTGGGAGCTTCCGTTCCTTCTGAATAGCCCTCGCTGTTTGAAAGGCTGACTTGCTGGCAGGACACGGGTTGCTCCTACCTTCTAGTAGGAAAGCCCGTCCGTTTTGCCATTAATGAGGCTCCCCGAGATACCGTTATTGAGTGGGCCAGTATGGGCATGAGAATTAAAAATGGCCAAGGAAAGAGAAATGACCTAAGACTTGAAAAGTCCTCACCTGTATGTTTTCTTCCATTGGTTTTACTCCCTGGTGAGACTATATAATGTTATGGTTGAAGCTGAATTGCAGAACCAACCAACAAACAAAAAACACCCCTCCCTTATAAAAATTAACACTTCAGCTTTGTAAGTAATTTACAGAAAAGCTGCCAATATTTCTTTCAACCCCATGGTGTTTATATCAATGAAAGAGCCTATAGTGTAGTGGTAAGCCGATGTGTGTCTCCTCGATATTGGCATGGATTTGTTGCAAAGGTGATTTAACACCCACTCGGTTTCCCTTTGAAGCAGTCAGTAAGATGCTTCTGCAAGTTGCTGGTTTTCTGAGGACCTCACCTCAAAGTCCCTAATTTTTAACAAGCTAGGGAAAATATTTTATGCTAAAATAAATCAGGGTAGGATTGTTGCAGTAACGAACAATTTTAATTAAGGAAAAGAAGTTAAATCTAACTTTTGATTCAAACTATGGTCCGAGAGTTGCTGTGAACCTGGAGTTGATTTCATCTTCTGGCAGTGAGCTGTCACTGTGAAGTGAAATTGATAGTATTATTTTATTCTACAGCTGTTGTTTTTTAACGTCAGCTGCTTCCCATAATTCCACAGATGGTAAACATACGTTTATAGCTACATAGGAAAGAAAGAAGTTGTATTGGATTTGCCCATCTTAAATTCTTATTTTATGCAGGCAGTCAGTGCCTCAGAACTCCGGGATATTATATGTTGGTAAATTAATATTTCTATGCATTAACACTTTGGGAACAGCAGGGTAGCTAATGATATGCTAATGAGCTGACAGATTTTATTGATCGTAATGAAAGCCGACAAGTGCCTTACTTTGCTTTATGCATGCTTGAATATTTTACTTTCTTCAGGGCAGAAATATAATTGGTTGCATTTTTTTAATTCTGCAGGAGTGTTTGAGAAATCTTTCGTTTTTATGTTACACATTACAAAAACTTGGGATTTGGCCAGTTTGTAAAGAGTACACATCTCTTTCCATATAATTACACGCTCAGCAGGATCGCCCATTCTTTTTTGAAGCAATTTGTTTCACCATTTTAGCGTATAAATAAATAGATCTGTTTTCCTTAATGTAAACAGAGATCTGCAGGGAAATAAGAGCATTAAAAAAGAATTAGCATTTGTGTATGTATGTTAGATTCATGATAATGTATGTATAAAAAAGCACTGGATATTGTTCCGAACATCATCTTTGCTGTTCCAAAAATATTCTTATTTTAATGGTAGCTAGTTAATTGTGCCTCTCCTTCTTCCACTCCATAAATAAACATTATCAGGGCCCTTTCTTGGCCATATTCTCGTGTCAAATTTAAATGATAATGCTTCAATATATCAGAAGAAGAAGGGGAGGACATGATATTTTTAAGTCATGGTGGCCAGTTGCTGCCATTTTTCTTATTTATGCCTTTGTTCCTTATCCTTACTTGCAGAGTTAATTCCACAAGTAAGCTTGCTGGGGAATGAAGTGCCTTATGGAGTAATCAAGGGAGCTGAGATCTCTCCCATTGCAACTAGTATCTCTCGATGTGTAGCCTACTTTCTATGACCAAATATGTGGAATTCAGACAAAACTGAATAGTTGTAGCAGATCAGTGAAGGGAGCAAATATAAAGCAGACTTAAGATAGCTTTGTGTGTTTGCTTTGAAGGGAATCTCATGAATTACTTCCTTTGAAAAGGACCCACCAGCCCTTCATGTTTCTTGTGTGACTCAAAAGCAAGCTATCTTTTAGTGCTGAAGAATACTGTTCTAATGAGATGGGGAAAGTAAATGCAAATGTAAATGCAAATGAAAGGAGAAAGATGGTGATACCAGATAGCCAGGGGATGCTCAGTCTAGGATGGATCTGATGACTGTTGGTATCAGAATTTGCAAAATTCATTGTATTGTGGAGGAGAACCCTTTCCCCTGAGGGTCCCTCCAACAATCTGCTGCAGAAATGAGCTTGTCAGTGCATTGCTGTGTAGGTGATTCATGTCAAAAGATTGTAATACTCATATATCTTCTTTAGAAGACATATCTTCTTTATATCTTTATATAGAATAGAATAGAATCATAGAATATCCTGAGTTGGAAGGGACCCTTAAGGATCATCAAGTCCAACTCTTGACACCGCACAGGTCTACCCAAAAGTTCAGACCATGTGACTAAGTGCACAGTCCAATCTCTT
>CM021735.1:989691-1224954 GCA_011075105.1 Heteronetta atricapilla | reverse complement strand
TTTCCCTTTCCCTTTCCCTTTCCCTTTCCCTTTCCCTTTCCCTTTCCTTTTCCCTTTCCCTTTCCTTTTGAACTTCCTTTTTTGAGCATGCCCAACCTGCAGTGATTTCTTAAGTCTGGTGCAAGGAATCATGGATTTGCAAGAACTCCTGGCAAAAATGACGGCAAAAGTAGGTACCTAAGCTTTTTTTGTCAATTCTCTGTTTTTTTCTGGGCTAAGACCAACATAAGAGTATATTCCTGTTGCAATTATTTTCAAGGTGGAGTCTTTTTTTTTTTTTTTTTTCCCTCTTTCTGCCAGTAGCCTTATATGCAGTGAGTTTAAGGAGATAGTGTCACGGATGTTGTGTCTCATACAACTTCTATTGGCTGCCACCCTATTTGGTAGATAGTGACATAATGCCCAATGTCTGATTTCTTTAAGAAGCCTTAGCGTGATTTCCCTTCCATGCTGAGGGATAAATGCAGAAACAAAGGAGTGAAATCCCTCAACAATTTCCTCACTGTGTGATGCTGTCAGAGGGTGTGATTTTGCCTGTGGGAAGTCCTGTGAAATCTTCAGGATTGGCATACTATCTTCCTGGGAGCCGAATGAGGCCCCAGAATGGAAATGCCTATGAAGCTGCAGGCTCTGTTGATCTCAGCATCACCTGATTGATCAATGGCTTTTACAGTGTAGAAGTTCACCAATCTCTATGTTACGTGGTTTGGTGTTTTTGTTTTCCTTGTTTTCCCCTTCTGGTTTGGGTTTTGAACATGATGAATGGAAAGGTAGAGTGATTTGTTTGGGATTTTGGGGATTTTCCTTCAGCTGTGCTCCTACTCTATGCAGTCAACCTCTGCCTTAGGCAAGGCGCTTCAGTGAAGTGCTGTGGTCCAGTTCCAGGGTAGGAAGCTGTGTTTTAGAAGTGACTGAACCTGGTTTGTATGAAAGGGTTTGTAAACACTTCTTTAGGTTAATGTTGGTGAACCATCTGCTCTGTGGTAAAAGGCAATTAATTGTCTCACTGAAACAACATTTATGTCCTAATTACTTGTAGATTTAACTGCAGCAAAAACAACCTCTGGTACCTGTAATCTCAATGTTGTTATAGAAAAGGAGTTTCAAAAATGGGATTTATGCAGTAGTTCTACGACTGAAAAAGCATTATATGTGTGATACTTGTTACTGTGCTGTCTCTAAGTGCTCTTTTTCTTCCTAACCGGGGAGGGGAAACTTTTTTTTTTTTTTTTAAGAGAGTGTACGCATTATACTGACAATCCACTTACCCAACTGATGTGCTTTGGCCAGGCTGACTCTGAATAAGAAATATGAAGCTTTTAGTTCAGTTTGTTGCTTATACTGTGAAACAGAGGCAATTATTTTGAGCCCTGCTGGTGGCATAAGCAAGTTCCAATTATGCACTGTACTGAGTAACTTGCTTTCTCTGCTGTTAATTATATTTTTGCTTGCTAGTACTTTGCAAGGGGAAGCAAATAACACAGCATTTGTACTGCAAAGACTCTCTACTTCCAGAAAGTGGTGCTGGGATAATTCTTCATTGCACGTTCCTTTTCTGTTATAGTAGTGCCCTAACTGTTTCGTTGCAGTGGGTGCAGAAATACTGTTCAGGAAAAATGCATGCAATAGGAAAGGAAGTTAATTTGATAGACAAATGCAAAATAAATAGAGGGGCTTGAGAGAAGCATTAAGGATTGTATCTGACTTTTCAGTCCTGGGGTCAATAGCCACAAGTGATACTAATGTAGATTCAAGTGTATTACGTGGCAAGCAAAGACCAGGGTTTAGAAGGGCTGTAGAGTGGCCTATAGAGATCCCATTTGACAGGGCATGTGGTCAGGGACTGGCTTGCAGTGAGGCAAGCAACATACATGAGCAGTGATGCTTGGTTCCTGGCCCTGCACCAAGAGATGCAGACAATGAACACATTTTGGAAAAGCAGGCACTATTTCAAGTCCACCTGTAGGTTTTAGCCTTGTCTCTGTCTAAGGTCTCAGTTTCTCCCTCAGTCTGTGCTTGGTTACAGAGGTATTACAGCACTGAATAAACCAGTGGATGTTGTTTGCAAGAGATGTTTTACATGCAGTTTATATAATGTAAAACTATGGAGACTCAGTACAGGGCTTTTTTGGGAAGAAGACATCAGACCTAGTGGCTTGGGGCCAACTAATTTTGGTAGCAGTACAAATTATGCTGTACACAGGAGAAGGGAGTACTCTCTCCCTTGAGCTATACCTCAGGGTCCCAGGTATCTTGTGCTGGCTCAGCATGTGACGTGGGGGCTATGAAAGGGGCCTAGCAGAGTACTGTCTACAGCAAGTTGTCATGGAGTACTGTGCACAAGAATATCTGATGGTGACCTGTAACCAGCTAACCATCTTTTCATCCTCTGCCTACCAACATTTTGTAAAGACATAGCTTTTTAAGCCTGTGCTATTTTTTGATGTCATTTGAATTAAGTCAGTCTTTCCAGTAAAAAAGTTTAATTGATTTAATCTTCTGTTCTTAAATAGAGAAACACTGTAGCTCAGTGTGTTAGGAATCCAGCTGAAACTTTAATTTGCTGCAGGTGGGAATGGATTGTGTTATATGTTAGCATTTCTAACTGCAATGCTGGAATATTGTTGGTTCCTCTTTAAATACGATGGATAAAATAGTTCATGCAACTTTTAACACTCTACGGAATTCAATGTGGGCATCTCTTGCATTTATTTGAGTGGAATACAGTGTATTTTTGGTAAATTATGGGCCCACACTGGGGTGTGCTTTTATGCAGATGTGATGGCTGTTGGGGCTGGAGAGAGGCTCTGAAGATATCCAGCAACTTCTTCCTTCAGGTCAGAAAGGAGGTCAGAAAGGCTGAAGCTTGAGTTTGATTTAAAACTGAGAAAGTCAAGCTCTTGAGTTCACTGTTGGAATAGTTTACCCGGGTTGTTTCTAACACGGATTCATATAACCACAAATACTTCTGTGAACAATTTTCCTTGTAAAGTTTTATAATTTTTTGTTTGTTTGTTTTGGATACATTTGTTATTGATTTTGCCAGAAACAATACATTTTAAACAGAAATCTGTCATCTTTTGGTTATTTTTATGGGCAGAGGAGAAGCAAGGAAAATAAGCTATGTGAATAGCAGATAATATTCCTGAATATTAAGAACTTAGAATTTGGTTAGTATATGGAAAATATTTGGTATGGTGTGGGCTGCTTCTCCCTCATTAGTGTATTTCTGTTCATATGCTAAAGAATAGGAACAGCTTCAGGATTTTCTAGCAATGTTTTAAATGTTTAACAAATCTAGTTGTGTGCATTTGGCAACATTGGTAAAAAAAAAAAAATCAGCTAATTTTAAAGAATTCATTCTTTTATTGATTTCAATCGAAAATTGTCAATTACCAGGATGTTTCTAGTCACTCTAGTATAGCAGATGACATTTAATTGATCTAGTTTGTTTAAAGATGCTTCTTGGAAGAGTATGTAAATATATTTAAATAAATAAAACTTATTCAGCAAGATAATTGAAATGATATAAAAAGCTAATAAATGGAAAATATTCCCTTATTTTATCATTTTCCTGGAATAATTTATAAAGGATGATAGTACTTAGCATTTTCAAAAATGGGTATTCCAAGAAACCTCTCTTTTAAAAATTTGTATTGCTCACTTGTATGGGAATGTTCTTTTTTTATTCATTTGCTTTTTAAAAAAAATGCAAGATACGTGAATGAAGTAGAAGCATAAGACAAACCAAACACTCTTTTAACAAATCTGGATGTTTTATACACTCTAAATATCATGACTAAATATAATGACCTGAAAAGGGGTTCTGCTGAATACAAGCAGTTCAGTGAGACGATGGTTTTGCCTCTAAAATGTGAAAAGCAATTTAGAAATCACCAGGTCATGATGAGTTTGGGGGAGATGAGTATTATCTCAGAATAACAACTTCAGAAATAAAGAACTGTTCTTAAGAGCTTTCTCTCATGAGGACTGCAGAGGAAAACAACAACAACAACAAAAAACAACAAAATACCCACAGCAATTTGCCGAGTATTTCCTTGCTTTTTCTTCCCCTAAATATTTTGCTCTTTTACTGGCAGATAAGAAAAAAGACATTAGAATACTTTCACGTAAAGTGGGTGAAATTTTAGAGGATGGAAATGTGTGAATATCTAGTATATGCCATTGTGTACAAAATAAATTAGAGCACTGTGCATTCATTTTAAAAAAAAATTCTACTACTAAAATATAGCAACCTATGATGTGGAATAATGGTGTTGTATTTGTAACAGAATTAAGTATGCATTAATTTGTTCATGTGCCAGATTTTGGTAGCCTCTCCGTTTGCAGTGGCTTTAGTGGGATGGCTCATACACATAAGGCAAATGTCAATGTTAAAAATAAAAACCTTGAGAAACTCTTGTAAAGCTGCTCCAGGGAAATTTTTAGAGCATTGGCAGTTGTGGAGTCTGAAGAATGCACATAGT
This sequence comes from Heteronetta atricapilla, assembly GCA_011075105.1. Lineage (NCBI taxonomy): Eukaryota > Metazoa > Chordata > Aves > Anseriformes > Anatidae > Heteronetta > Heteronetta atricapilla. Next base: position 1,220,467 of record CM021735.1, on the reverse strand, counting down.
TACATCTAAAGATTAAGACTTTTTTTTTTTTTTTTTTTTTTTTTACATTTTTATTTTTAGTAAATGAGAAGGTCACTTGGAATTCTGTTAGGGTTTAGAGTTGATGGCAGGTATACAGGCATACCAGGTATGCATAGTAGGAAGGGTATTCTTACCTGGAGGAATTCCAGCTTAGGATCATCCCTTGTAGGAAGGGTAGGTCTGTGATGGTGGGATGGTTCAAAAAGCCTTTTCTACTTCTACATGAACGAGCATTTCACCTGCTCATTATTGTGTAGTATCTCATCAGAAAATATAGCACTTGGTAGCGTGCAGATGTAATACTTGGAAAAGGTGCATCAGTTTTAACTTCTTTATATGCATTTTAGTAGCTGGAGTTGAGGAGGTAATGGGAACAGCAAAGAATAGTAAGAGAGAGTCACCAGACTAGGGCTTACATGACTTCTCCATGAATCAGTCTTGGGAATACTCATACTAGACTATACTAAAACACTGTAAATATTACTTATGGTTATAAGGTTAAGACCTTTGTGAAAGCTCGAAAGCATTAGTCTGGCTGTTGCTTGACAAAAAGAGGTGGAAATAATTAGGAAAAGTCAGTCAGCCAGTCTTTATGCTTTATGACTTATAATCAGGTTGATGGACCATTAAGAATTTTGATTTAAAAACAATTGTAGTTTGTGTGCTTTTAGTGGTAGTGCTTAGACCTTCCTAAGGAGATGCTAGTGACACTTGCATAAATCATGAACTGTTGTTAGTTTGCACAGGTAGCTCTGTCAAAGTCAGAGGAGTAGCGTTATTTTATACCCGTTGACATCCTAGTTCAGTGTTTCAAAGGTAGTTAAACTTGGTTCAGATAAAAATAAGTGTAATGTTTTCTTACATTTGCTTTTTAAAAGTCGTGTTTAAATTGCAGAAATCTCATCAAGTTATTTTCATTTATAGCTAAATTATGCAGAAACAAGACTGAATCAATTGGAAGACTGTCATTGTGAGAAGACTTGTCAAGTAAATGGATTGATCTATAGAGACAAAGACTCTTGGGTTGAAGATGATCGCTGCAGGAATTGCACATGCAAAGTAAGAGTTTTTAAAGAGTTTAAGAATTACCTAATTAAAATGTGAAAATGGTTCTTGAATACATAATGTGAACTCTAAAGAATTGGTATGTTTTTAATACGTATCTAGTGACAGTGTTACCGATAGGGACGGAAAGGGTAAAAATAAATAAATGAAAAATTGACATTTCCTGTGTAGAAGCTTCATAAATAAAATCTGTTTTCCCGTGACAGTGCTGTCTTATTTGTTCTATTTATAACTGTGAGGACTTCACAGTTTTAGAATGAGATCGGGTGTTGTCTGTATTTGGTTTGGAATTTTTTTCACTGCAGATTCCCCCCCCGCCCGCCAAAATGGAGGCATTATCTTAATAGTATTCATAGGTGCTTGGTTGCATCTTGAATGGTAACAACTTGCAGATTCTGTTTTCAGTGTTTATCACTATGAAAATGGAGGAACAGAAGAGAATTAGTATGTAAATCTTGTCTCATTGAAATTATTTGATAAATATCTGAAGAGAGTCTGTATTTGCTCAAGAAAATGGAAAACTGATTGTTAAAAATCTCAAAGATGACTGGCACAGCTTACAGAGTGTAGGGTTTATGTTGTTGTAAAGATGGGCTTATGTTCTCTATTTAATGTGCTTTGCTTAGGGAAAGTGGGATAAAACCAGTAGTAAGTACCAACATAGGGGTGGTTCACCTTCAAATGCATTTTGATTCAAGTTTTTAGTGAGGATGGAAGTTGTTACGCAAGTGTGGGTCTGTAATTCACAATGCTAGTTTCATTTACTTAATTTTCTGCATGCTCTCTTTTGGACAAAATATTCACCAATTACAACAATCATAGCAGAATCTTGTCTTAAAACATTTGTTTAGAGTGGAGTTGTAGAATGCCGAAGAATGTCCTGTCCCCCTCTCGATTGCCCTCCTGATGCTCTCCCAGTGCATGTGGAAAGCCAGTGCTGTAAAATATGTAAGGGTGAGTACATCACAGAGACCCTTCACCCTCTCCCTCTGTTAAGGAGAGTTCAGTATGTCCTGAAAACAGGCATATTTTATAAAGACTTTCATAGGTCCTGGTAATTCTGGTAACAGGAAACACAGTGGCAAACTTGCCACTTAAGAAGAAAACAAATACTCGCTGAGAAATGAATAAGCATTGTAAATTTTGACTGAATACTGATGCCAGTCTTGCCTTAATTAGCAGCATTTTTTTTTCCTTCTTGGAGATTTTCAACTTGGAGACTAGTGAACTTCATGCATGAGTTTTGCTATGGTTATAGGAGAGGGGCATTGAATTACTTTAAGATTTATTTGGAGAAGAGTAACACTTGCCTAGGCTTCCCCTGGCTTTCTTCAGTCAGTGAATTAATTAGTCCCAAACACAAATGTCTTTGAGCTGTGATTTTGCACTTGCTCTTGTTTACTCGTGCTATCTCGTTTCTGTTATATTTTGTCATGAGTATTCTGCTTATGAAAAGACATCTATGGACAGAGAACTTAGGTGGAAAGTGGCTCTGCTTGAATGATATATATATTTTTTGTTGTTCTCAAAATATTTTTATTTGTAACACTGAAAGTCTAGAAATTTCCTTCACGGACCTGAAGGTACGGGAAGCTTCTCCTGACGCTCCTTTGCTGACAATGCATGTAGAAACAACATTCAAAATTGGACTTAAAAGAATTGCAAGGCACCAAATTGTAGATTCAATGTATATCCCCATGAATAAGCTGTTCCTGGTATTTGTAATGGAAAGATGAACAATCAGACTTGCCTTTTGTCAGTGATTGGCACAAACTTGACTCGTTATTCTGACAAGAACTCAGTATGTCAGTCAATGGGAAGAGACGTATGGAAGTTGATTGAAATTGATTGTAAATGCCGGCTCCTTGACAGAATGATATGCTAGGGCCACAGTCAGTCACTTTTGGGTATATAGTAGTAATTGCAGAGAGCTTCCAAAGAGCTTCACCACAGGTGTGAATTTCTCGATGCTTTTCTTATTTAGCCCTGATAGAATCATCGGCTGTAATTTGCTGTCTCTAGGGATTATTGAATGGCTGGATTATTGAAGTTTCCTGTCTCAGCTGTGGGTTAACGAACAAAGTAGTCCTGGTGTGTGGTATGTTAAGGGTTTTAAAAATGAGGTAGTTCTGTTTTGATCCCGGCCATCTTGTGTTAGCCTTTAGATGACTATCTGACAAAAGGCTATAATTCTGTTTAAAATCTCATCATTTTTCTGAGTTGCGGATTAACTCGATTTGCTTTTCTGGTGTGTCTGTGATTTGCTTAAAAGCAGTCATGTCAGGAGAATAGACAGAAAGAAAAAAGAATTTTCTCTAATTCATTTTCTCCCAAAAATAGTTTATTGCATTCCTAATTGAAACAAAGCTTCCTGATCAGAAGTTTATCTCATAAATGAAATCACAACTCAGGCATATAAACCAGGGCAGCTTGGAAAAATCAAGAAAACTGGGATACCGAAAGAAAGAAAAGTCTTGATTTTAATATGTGTTGTGGACAATTAAATGAGATCTTTATGTAAACCCTTTGTAAACCTTTATGTAAACAAAAGGCCCTTAGAAACACACTTATGTCTTAAAGATTATGAAGATTGATCTAGTACTCATTTTAAAGTTCTTTTGGAATCAAACTGGCTATTATAATGCTATCTATGTGTGATTGTGAGTACTTATTTTCTTTTGTGTTATGCTTTGCTTTTGTTTACTACTTAAAAACTGTAATTATTCATTTATTTTTAATTCATCACCTTCTCTTCTTAAATTACAGCAAAGTGTATCTATGGAGGCAAAGTGCTAGCGGAAGGTCAACGAGTATTAACCAAGAGCTGCAGGGAATGTCGAGTAAGTTTCATTTGTATATATATTTTTTTCTGATTTTAAATGCATGTGTGGTGTTCGAAAGTGACAACGGTAAGTTAATTTTTTTAGGCTTTCTTCAGGTAAAGGTGATGTCCGTTGTCTTGAAAAGGTGACCCTGAAGTGACTGAAAGGCACAGACATGTAAACAAGGCAGGGTAATAACAACATGCACAATGGCTTGGACGGATATTTTCTCTTTCTCTCTCTCTGGCTTTTACAGGGTCTAGAAAGAGGCAGAAGCATCTTGAGACTGTTGCTAACTTAAGCTATATCTTCTAAAATTTGTAGCAACCTGGCTTTCATTGTTTGAATTACTATAGGCTTTCCCTAGTGTTACTCGAACTATCAATCTGGCCTTACTACAAATTGAGGTAAATTACTAAAATTACTAAGAACTGGACTGGGATCTCTGTCAAATTTGTAACGCTTCTGCAACTACAGTCAGTATTTAGACAAAAGCATTCTTAATAGGGAGTGTTGGTGAATATGTAAGTGCTGCATGTTGTGTGTAAGTGTGGCAGAAACTGGTCTTTATCAAGACTTGCCTTAGGGGAAGAGAGTAGCAGTACATGATGATAGACACCCATTGCTTTGCTTAGACATGTGTTTGTTGTAATTTTGAGTATGTCTACGCCTGAAACATGATTTATAGCTTCAGAAAGACACAGCTATTTTAAATACATTTGTGCTTTCATGTAATTTTCAAGTATTTTTTTTTTTTTACATCTTGTTGAATTTGTGGAGGGGGAAGGTGATAAAGGGAAGGCTTACAAATGTTATTGACAGATCAGTATGCTAGAACAATTATGAAAAACATTTGGAAAAGATTACAATGATCTGGTTATTGTTGTGCTTGTGGCTGAGCGTACAGAGTAGCAATTTTATGTTCACTAATGGAAATGGACAATAACTGGTTGCAGATGTTGTGAAAGCAGCTTGTTGTGAGAAATTACTTAGCTGCTGTTAGTGTTTGGCTGTGTAGGGGTGCTCAACATTGTATATACAAATACGTGGGCAAGGTCGTTGCCTTGAAGACAGACTAAGGTGCCTGTTATATTTATAATATGACATAGAAGGTTTATTTGGGAGGGAAACTGCCTGTATGAAATAAGATGAGAATGGGAAGATTTTCACATTAAAGTAAAAGCAGAGTGGTCTAAATTATGGTTCTGGAACTCGTCTACACTATCAATAAGAGCATTATATTCATCGTTGTGAGTATGATAAAACATTTGTGAAGATTAAAAGTGAAACACTGACCATAAAATATTTCTCATGTTAGCGATGATAGAAATAATAACATAAAGAGCTTTTGCATTTTACTTATTGTTAAAGGAAGTTCATATGGCAATGCTAATTGCAGTAATGTTACAGTGCGTATTATTTATATCTTAATGAAGAGTATTGACAAGTATTTGAAAAAACATGCTAATGGGATATCATGAAAAAATGGGCTTATGCCTCGAAAAAGAAGGTACTTCTACAGCTGTGTTTCAAGAAGACATCAAACCTCATTGGCAAATCTTGTCATTCTGACTTTGGAGAGTATTTAAGTGGGTGTTAATCTTTGCTTCTACAATAGGACATATGTCAACAGGAGGATCATTCAGTGTGCCTTAAGCATAACCTCTTAAAGTCTTAAGCGAAGCACTTTCTTATTTACTGCCTCAATTAGGAATGCTTGCTAGATGAAGTTTGAATGGTATTGAGTTGAACTGTTGCTGTAGCAATCATTTTCTATTCCATGCAGACCTGCTGGTGGATAAAGTGAGGAGATTTTTGCTGCTTTTGCCACTCCTGTTCAATAACTAAAGAAAGGGCTTTGTGCTAGGGAAACAACTCTTTTTTTTTTTTTTTTTTTTTTTTTTTTTTAAGTGTGTGTTAATTTTTCAGATTTGAAAAGCAGTCATCAAATTTGAAAAGCTGTTGATCCATGAAAGACATACAGTAGGGGATAGAAGTCAACTGTCAATTTTGTTAGTGTAGAAAGACAGAAATGCTGAGGGTAAAAAAGTCACAGGGAGTAGTTCCTGTGTCTGGAAAGGAGGATATATTTGTAGGTGCATTAATGTCAAGTAGATCAAGTTGAAATTTCATGTTTTATTTTTTGTTTTAAGATAGAATTATTTTATTTCTTGCATAGGTACCAATCCAAGCTTAAGAGGCTTTTAACACTAGATTTATCCCATCTAACAAAAATAATAATAATAATGATGGATCCAGATGGATCAAAGTTTTTCTTTATCAGGCTGTGAGCTGTTCTTTCTATTTCTGAAAACTAATCCTAAAAGATGTATTTATGGTGCACATCCTCTTAACTGTAAGCACAGATGCTACTGATAGACAGCCATTCGCTTGTACCCAGCTGGAATCCTGTCCTCTCTCTAGATTAATCTACAAAGAGAAAATTATGAAAATGAGTGCACGTGTTCCTAAGAATCATGGAATGGTTGAGGGTGGAAGTGACCTCTGGAGGTCACCTGGTCCAACCTTCCTGCTCAAACAGGGACACTCAGAGCAGGTTGCTCAGGACCATGTCCAGGTGGCTTTTGAATACTCCAAGCAGGGAGACTCCACAGCTTCTCTGGGCAACCTGTGTCAGTACTCAGTCACCCCCACAGTAAAGAAGTGCTTTGTGATGGCCAGAGGGGGAACCTCCTGTGTTTCAGTTTGTGCCCATTGCCTCTTGTTCTGTCACTGAACACTACTGAAAAGAACATGGCTCTGTTATCATTGAATCCTTTGTTCAGATAGTCATACTCATTAATAAGAACCCCCTGATCCTTTTCTTCTGTAGGCCAAACGGTCCTAGCTCTCAGCTTTTCCTCATAGTAGAGACATTCTGGTCTCTTATCCTAGGGACGCTTTGCTGGTCTCTCCTCCACTGTTTTGTCTCTTGTATGTACTGGGGAACTGAACACAGTACTCCAGGTGTGGACCCAGCAGTGCTGAGCAGATGATACCTCCCTCCACCAACTGACAATAGTTGGCCTAACACAGCACAGGATACTCTTAGCCTTCTTTGCAACAGAAGCATGCTGCCAGCTCATATTAAACTTGGTGTCTACAAGGCCTCCCAGGTCCTTTACTGCTGAGCTGCTCTTCAGCCATGCATCCCCTAGCGTATACTGGTGCATGGAGTCGTTCCTTCCCAGGTTCAGGACTTGGCACTTCTTGTTTTTGAGGTTCCTGTCTGACCATTTCTCCAGCCTGTTGAGGTCACTCTAGAAAATGCAAGTGTGTCAGTGATTCAGAAAACTGCACCTTGCTGCATTCAATAAGTGGTTATTTCAGTTTGTAGATTTCAACAATGTGTTAGCACGGCTCATTTAAAGACAATGGAAATAATTCTATAACTTTTGGATTGGGAATTTTCAGCTGATCAGCTGACTTCTGGGTTAATGGCTGTGAATGACATGAATGACATGATGCCTATTCAAAACCAGCCAACGTTTGACAACAAAAGGTGCAAGAACAAATTCTTACTCATTGATGGCTGGGAGTGGGGAGTTGGAATACAACTCCCCATACAAATGCTAGAAAGATGGACAGGGCTCTACTGACTTTGAGAAGCTTTTTGAAAAAATGAGAAGCAATGTGGTGCCTTGAGTGACAGCTGAGGACACTCTGGAGCTTTATACTGAAAGGCTTATCAATAACAGCTAAAACAAGAGCACCCCCCCCTCCCAAAACAAACAAACAAACAACAACAACAAAACACAACCAAAATAACCCTGATATATGGCTATTATTTTCCAAAGTTAGTAATATGAGCCTGTGGTTCCAATTTCCAGTGCATGTCACTGATTAGGCTTTCATCCATTTTTTAATTACAAAGTACAAAAATAAAAATTGCAAGACCGGTAATTGTCTTGTAAATGTTTGATTCCAGATCTCACTCTTTGTAGATTGCATGCCGCAGTTGGAGCTTGACCTATTTATTCCAGAAGAAGATTAGGGCTTTTTGACATCTATGTCTGTCCAGATTCTATGAATACATATGTGGACAGAGTATAAAAAGTCAATCATTTTTCTAAGGCAGCCGGAAGCAATAATTCTGAAGTGTGAATTACTTATCTCCATTGATAAAATCTGAAATCGAGTGATGATAATTCTTATAATTGGATCTGTATGAGTTTGTACCAAATTGATTGTAATCCAAAGAATATTCATCATGGAAACATTTTTATCATTCTAAAACTTTTGTTTTATTTGTTTTAACAAGTTGCAAATTTTGCAGAAAATGGGAAACTAGGGAAATAAAATCTTAGCTGTCAGTTAATAAATTCTCATTTTAAAAAAAAATCTCCTTATGATTCACTAAAGAGGGCATGATTGTAGCTTGCATTTCGCTGTCTTGCTCTTTTTTTCTTAGCTTTTTGTTTTATCCAAATCACTGATTTGACTTTCATACTATTTCTTGATTTCTTGCTGTTTATTTGATTGGATTTATCATCAGTGAACACTTTGTTCACAGGGTGACATACTGTACCCCTTCTGTGATTGTCTTGACCGAGCTTGAATAAGTGATAAGTTACAGCTAGAGCTTTTGCTAGTAGTTTGATAACATGATAGTAAATGACGGCTCCCTGTGTCTGGTTCTTTTATCACCTTTGCTGCTGTTGTTGCACAGGCAACCATTTCCCTTTCACTTGTGGAAGTGAGATCAGGAGACCTAATACCTGCATTAACTTCATTGCTCTTGTGTGGGCACTTGCTTGGATGATGCATGCTGAATGATACTGTAGGGAGACTTTTAAAAAAACACAAACAGAAAAACACAAAACAAAAGGAAAAACTAATGTCTGTGGGTTTATTTTATTTTGTCATGACAGCAACTGTTGCAACTTGCCAGTTAAGACAAATAGGCAGCAAGAAAAATGACTTGACCCTGCTTAGACTTAAGAATGCAGTCTCATGGGCAGTCACTAGCTATGTCTGCAGAACGGTCAGTTTTCACTCCTTGCTGCTGCAATTCTCAGTTTTAAGTCTTGCTAGCTACTGGGCACCTTATACATCATTTGCACCTTGTAGACTCAGTAAGCATTTCGGTGTTCATAACTGTGTAGGACGATTTGATGCTGTGAAAGCTAATTCAGAAGTCTGAAGTGACACAGCTGAATCAGCGTGGCCTTGTTGGTGAGGTTAATTACCAGCAAAGAGTTTTAACCGTATGGTTTCTGACACCTGAGCTAGTTCTTCAGCCTGGTGTGGCACAGTGTCTTGTAGATCTGACAGCAAGCTTTGGGCTAGCTGTCAGATCTTCATACAAGAGAGACGCATAGGTATTATCAACATATTCTATTAAACGTCATTTATCTGCCCCCATGGATTAGTGGCTTTAATAACATATATATATATATATATATTTTTTTTTTGTATAAGTTGTCCAATGCTTTCTTAGCCCTAGATGCATCTGGGTTATCTTTTTAAAGTTTCCTCTGCAATCACAATAGCTCGAAAGTGTCATTAATTTATTGTAAGAAAGCTGAAACTCTCATATCATCTTTTTGCTCTTCCATGTGAGGCACCACGATAAGCATTTTGGGAGAAGGGTGGCTACGTTCATATTCAAATGGTTTATTGGCAATATAACAGGCTACCACTGTTCTTAGTAGAGGTTCATAGTGCTTGAGAAAATAGAAATACTCAAGTGTGGACAGTCCTGTGGGGCAGATGTTTCTAACTCAGCAAAGAATTGGTTGTTGGTCTCTGATCCACGAAGTAAATAAAGGTATACGGAAGGCTGGAGGGTTAGAAAAGAAAAGAGAAGGCTATTTTGGGACAAGATGTTAAGAGTCAACTAACGGAAGAGCAGGAGATCTGTTTGGTCTGCAGCTATAATGAAGCTGATTTCCTAGCTGGGAAGAAGATGGTGTAAAATTATGGTGCAAAATGTCCCCAGCTCTGTTCTTTGTCAAGTACGTCAGAAAATCCCTACTGGCAACTAGACTTCCTCTATAGTCTAAATCTAAATCTACCAGAAATCAAAGTCATGGTAATATCTTGACCTTATTTTACATTTTATATGGCTATCTCTGTATGGATACCTCAAGATGGGATTTCTGCCTTGTCATAGCTTTGAAGGACCCGATTTGTGGAAATTAGGTGATCAGTACTTCTAAAGAACAGACCTTTTTAATTGGACACAGAAAGGCAATACGTGACATCTGAAAACATCCATCTGTTGTGAGCACTTGAGCTGGATAACTTAGCAGTGAGGTATGTGGAATATGAACTAAGAGGAGTTAAACTTGGACTTGTACAAAGCTGAAAGGCTGTCTTTAACAAATACCTAGAGATAAGTTCTTTAATTCCTTCAAATACTTATGTGTCTTTTTTTTTTTTTTTTTTTTTCCAACTGTGGGCATAGACACATCCAATGGAATTACTTTAGATTCTGGTTTATGGTACAAAAATAAATTGAGCTTGCTGCCTACTAGTTTACTCTTGGTGTTATTAGAGGTTGCCAGAGTTATAGATGGAAAATTGTGATCCTTGCCATTGCATGTGTTTTCATTCAAGTCATTTAAAAAAAATGTTATTTATTTTCAGAATGGAGTTTTAGTAAAAGTAACAGAGACTTGTCCGCCATTGAACTGCTCAGAAAAAGATCACGTTCTTCCAGAGAACCAATGTTGCAGTGTTTGCAGAGGTAAGCCAGAGTCTATTCATGCTTGGAAGGAATTTATGTTGCTGATTCAATGGGGGGATACACTGGAAGGAACAATTCTTTTTAATGAGATATTAGATACTTCCATGAACTTGAGTCTGTAATTAGCCTTCACATAAAACTAGTCTGTAATATTCCTTTGGGTAGAAGACTTACCAGCTACATAGCTGTAATTGCTCTGAATTAGAGTGGGGCAGGGAGAAAAAAAAGCACTGGGGGACAAACGGTCCAGTATCTCTTATGAATTCCCACTGTGAAGAAATTTTTTAAAATAAGAGCTATCTTACACTGCTTGAACTTGCAACTGCACTAAATGTACCGGGTTCCAAGGTTTTGGGGAGTAAACTCTTGAGCGCTCTCAGTCTTAAAATAACAACAATAACGTTAAGATTCCAGTTTGATGCATGCTTTGAAGCTGATACAGTTTTGAGTTCTCTCAGGACTCATTTATGAATTGAGCTGGACAATTACAGAATAAAAATGAAAAAATAACCCTAATGCCCAGAATCCTATTTGTTCTCCTTTCAGTGGGGTGTTGAGATGCAGGTTCCTCTTGCTTATTCCCTTGCATCCTTGGTGAACCCTGGTTGCATGCTTGATCAGACTGAACAAGACCTGGCTAATATCTTAGCTGAGGAAATCACTTGAAGTGAGGAAAACGTGGATTTCACAAGGCTAGAGAACTTGAATAAGCTTTCTTTTTAAAGCGTGTTGTAATGAGTGAGCTGCTGGGTGAAAGGTGTTACAATTGTTCCTTGAATATGCTTGTGTGGTACCTTTTTTCCATACCTTTCCTTTGGCATTGATTCTCATCTGAGCTTAAGGGGATTCTAGTCTCTCAGAGCAGGTCTTGCGCACCAGCTCTTAGTGCTGCACCTCAGAAATGTTCAAGCAAGAGGCATGCCAACGAGCATTAGATATTTCCAGAGTTAGATGGTTATCAGGCCCTGCTGGGTTGCTTTCTTGCGTGTATGTAAATTCTTCCAGAGTGTCATTGTAGATGCCAAGGAAGGCAAAATCTGTCCCTTTGGCCAGTAAAAAATAATTAATAAATATGCATAGTTAAATATTTACTAAGGCCTTGAACTTGGAAGTGAATGCCAGGGCCAGCATGTTTGAAACTGCTTGCTGGATGATGGACTAAGAATATAAACGTGATTTTTTTCAGTCACTTTCTAGAACCATCTGTAACTATTTAAGCAAGCAGTAAATGTTACTTCTATGTCCCTTAGAGGGCTCAATGTCTTAATGATACTTCTTAACAGATGGCCTAGTTTGATGTAGCGTAGTACTGAAAAATTAGCTTCATTACTTACAAGTGTTAGAAAGCTGAAAGCTTCAAAGTTGATGAATGATAAATTCTATAATTATTCAATCCTATATTATTGTTAGTGATAGGTACTCCTTTTCAGATATTCATCCCCAGACTGTTTTTATTATTTATAAAATAGCATGAATATGTATACTTAAGTGATGGTCTCCAGAACCGGAGGAAGGAATTGTACTTTCACTTCCTATGAATTCTGATAAACTTTCAAGCTGATGCACCAAAATTCCATGCCAGTTCTGCTTTTGGTTTCTACTAAAACAGTATTTTCTTCATTTTTATTTCTTCTTTGCTTTTTAAAATTATTTTAAAAATTATGCTTACATTTGTGATTAGTTTTGTCAATATTCTAAGGCGATAAATTGAAGTTAGCACTCCTAAATTGCTTTTTAGATCTTGCAGTAGGATATATGCTTGACATTTTGGCTTTGGTTCCATGCAACCTGAATTGGTAGTGTATAATTTCATCATATGCAGATCACGTTTTTTTTTTTTTTTTTATTTTTTTTTTTTTTTTCTTTTTTTTTTTAAGGAGTATTTGTTCAGAATTTCTTGTTTCTCATGGCTGTAGTTTCTGGTCTGGTCATGTTCCAACATGTCCTTTATTGGGAAGGGATACATTATTACAGTACTTCTCTCTCTTGTAGCAATGATTTCCTTAAGAGCCTATGTTTATCTTTCATTATCCAAGAAGAAAAGTAGTAAAGAAAAAACACAATGATAAATATAATATCGAGTAATGACAAATTATTGGAAAGCCACATGGATCACTTACACGTTATGTGCAAATTTCACATTATATATATGATGACAAATGGCATTGGCATTTAACTGTATCAGTCAACAAGATGATTAGTAAACCTTCAACAGTAATGTTAAATGAGACCAATGACACTATGCAAAGTTTATCAGTACATACTATTGACTGTTAGGTTTTGTTTTCGTATCAAGTTGTGCTTTCTTTAGTATCTAGTTGTTGAAACATGGAAAACGTCTATAGAATTTCATGTTATAGAATTTCAGTTATAAAATACTTTTGCTGAACATTTGCTAAAATCCCGTTGCTCGGTAATATCTACCACAATAACAGCTAAATCCTTAAAATAAAACAGGTTATGCAAGGGGAAGCCCCCCCCCCCCCCCCCCCCGTGTTTATGGTGGTAGAAACTGTGAGTCAGCAAAGGACTGAATTGAATACTGTAATGTACACAGCTGGTGAGCTTCCTAGGTAGTTATTATTGGTTAGAAAAGTAAAAACAGCAAATGACACCATTTTTTCCTCAGGTTTGCTACATGATTTTAAAATATGGCAGAAGTACTATTACGAAAACAATATGATAAAAGTCAATGTATAGATTTTGGTAAAATGTTTGTATAAGGAGTACAGCCAAGTGGACATAGTATGGAAATACTTTGCTGTACAGTGACAGTTTATTTTTGTGATTTGATGAACCTGAACACAAAAATGGGCCTCAACAGACCTGTGTATAGGGTCTCTTCCTGAATGTAATGGGGACTACATGTTGTTTTGCCCTTAATCTGCGTGCTACAATACAAATATCTGTTTACACGATGTGGCTATTTTGTCTACTTTATACTTTTTAGCAGAGCATATGGTATTATTAAGCTCTCTTTTAGGCTTACAAAAAGTTTAGTTAATTGTAAAATTTTACATAGAATCATTGTGGGCTAAAATATGTTTTTACTACCTTTTTGTGAATCACTCTTTTTTTCTTACAGCATGCCTACTACATTTTTTATGGCCCAGAGAGAAATCTAATACAAAAAATAGTGTCATAGAAGTGTTTTATTGTTCCCTTCAGCTGTTTTTCTTCTTGCCAAAGACAGTGTATAATTTTTGAAAGAGTGGATTTTGCCTCCTTTGAATGAGTGATACAAATAAATTTCATGAGAAAACTTTTATGTTGTTATGCTCATAATTTTGGTATATTAGAACAGCCTCAACAGCCCCTAGCTCCTTTGGTCATGCTCTCTAAGAGAGAGGGTGTGAGGAAATAATGAAGTAGTGAGAGCTGTTTGCTTTCTGGAGAAAGTAATTTTTATTTGCTATCCTGTAATATGGTTTGGCTGATGGATTTAGATTGACTGATGATGCTGGTTAGCAGAAGCTACTGATGAGATGAAGCATTCATTTCTGCAGAAACAGCACTACAGTCTAAAAATGAGGTTTCTGCTCACTTGTACGGCTTTGTTTTGTTGTAAGGGGATTTCAGATTTCAGTTCTTTCAGTTGGAACATGAGAAGGCTCTTCAATTAGCATACTCCTCACCTCTCCCTGTCAACCTCTGAACCTGAGTTTTTTTTTTTTTTTTTTTTTTCAGAAATAAAATGTTTCTCTTCATTGCTGTAAAGTATGAATTATTTCAAGGTTTTAGTTTTATTAAGATATAATGGAGGTTGGTAAATATGAACTAGCTACTTGCTATGCTTAGTTATAATAATATTTAGGATTTAGAAGACCTTTATGTTTGCAAAAGAAAAAAAAATATTCAGAAGTTTGCTGGACTGTGCAGTGCCATTATTCTAGTGCACTCAAATAAACAGTGTGTAATAAGGCCTGCAATCATATAGCAGCTTAAAAGAATTGATGAAGTTACTGCTTTATGTCAGACCACTGTGTTCTGGGACCACAGTCTCAGAAGGCATAAAAACTGCTTTTCAAAGTGTTTCATTGCTCATGACTCATTTGAAAACTGATTCAGATCATGAAAGGGCATAATTGCTAGTGCAAATTCTATGACTCTTCCAGTGATTTGTTCCCCGATTTTACGTTATATGTTTACATGGTAAATGTGGGATTAAACCATAATTATTGGGAAGATATTGAGCGTGAAATGACCTTGGACTTTTTGGGCATTACTCATGCTATTAATGTAAGTATCACCAGCATTCTTTTTAGAAGCCTCTAACATGTGAAATAATGAAACATGGATTGCTGAAGGATAGATTCTGGAAGAGCAAGAGGAGAATTTAGAGTTTCTGAAGTGAGCAGTGAGGGAAAGTGAAAGAAATACAAAAAGCTTTACAGATGTTTTAAGGAAACCGCCAGAAAAAAATGAGAGGTGCAGCAGTGTTGTCTCTAAAAAACGTGAGGAGATATGGATAGGATATATCGATTCCAACAATACTTTTGAATGTGTTATTGCATTCTTCAATTGTTAATTAAACCAAGCATGTTAGGTACTTAGGTACTTAAAAAAACTCAATGAGAGCACAAAACAGTTGAGCATACTGCTCTGGGAAAGCAGATTCTAGGAACTAGAATGTGAAGAGGAGAAGGCTGGAAAAAATCAGAGTAATTTTTAGGTGCCTCCAAATGGAATAAGTGATTAATTTCAGATGATTTCATTTGGGACAGCCATGTTGTGCACTTTCTGATGGTGCAGAAATGATAATTTTACGTCTGGTATCATGAACTCTGACATTTTTCATACTTGTACATTATGTACACTATGTACATACTTTGTACATTTATGGCTCGTCATTTTACAGTCAAATTTTGGGAGTTGAAATATGAATAATGTTCCATGATCCTATGTTCTTTAGAAAAATTGGAGCAAACATTACAGCAGCCTTGATAAAGAAGAGAGTAACTGTCAGAAATGTCTGGGGAAGGAACAGAGGTCCTATCAAAAATCTGAACAACTCTTCGATATTTAATTTCCCTGTTGGTAGTATCTAATTGTATCATGAATGACTGGAATGACTTTGCAGGGCTGTTGTGAATATTGACAACTGTGTGTGTATGTGGGGGGACAATGGTTTCTGACATCTGTTCTGAATGTGTTTGTCTGGAATTTTAATCCATGCTTATTTGCCTTGTCACCTGAGTTATCCTGAAATGAGTTTAGATTATCAGAACTATTTAAGATTTTCTGAACTTCTGTCAAATCCACTCCAATTGCCTGCTTGCTCACATTTGATGATTCTATTTTAAACTTTTTCTATATTTAGAGAAGAGTTGACCATTTCAGATAAGACTTGGCTGAATATTCTTAAGTCTTGGTAATTTGGTTATTTTCACGTGGGCAATTGGAATGAATGCGTTCAGCTAGCTGCCATCCATGGTTGGCATTCAGATACCCTGTTGCAGTAACATTAGGTGGTTCTGTCATCTGCATTGGTATTTTGAAGGAAATGTATTGTTGCCATTTCACAGCGAAGAACTAATAATTATCAGATGTTTGCATTCTTTTTCATTGTGCTTACTTGGCAATAAGTAGTCGCTCCCATCAATAGAGTGACATTTTAGTCAGTGCTTAGGTCCTGCACTGCTTAGTCAGGAGGATGTATAAGCACAGTCTTAATTGGTGAGTGGCCCTGGATGCATTCCTGGTGGTTTTGCTGAATATGAATGAATTTAAATGTTTTACCTAAATTAGATGTTGAACTGGGGTTGTTACAGGTGAGAAAAGCAGAGGTAGATTACTTTTTCACATTACAGCCAAATACTAGTTGGCCTTTATTGCTGGACGAGCAGGAAAAGCACTCAGATTCAGTATCAGCTAAGAGTAGATGGTATTTTATTCTTTGTTTGCTTCTAAAATCCCAGATGGAGATAATGCAGGTCTAGGAAATATAAGAACCACACTTCTTGGGTATGTGACTCTTGGATCTTTTCAAGTGCTAAATGTGTGTCTTCACTTAAAAAAGAAAAAAAAAAAAAAACAACACTTGCAAGAGCCTCTGATCCAGTGGCATGTCTACTCTGACACAGGCACAGTGAACCCTTAGCATTCTGTACAATCATCTGTATTCTTCTGCTCGTCAACCTTAAATTCAGTTTGTTTTGTAAAAGCATGAAAACTTACAGAGTTGAAGCACCATGCATGATCTTAACAGGATAGGCACCATACTTTCTACTTAAGGAGGTGTGGAACAAATTTTCTGAAATGCAGTGGGAAATAGAGATGGAGTCACTTTTAGTCAACATTTTTAAAGGCAACAAACAGTGTTTCACAAGTCTCTTAAAATAACAAATGCTAAGGCAATCTAGAGAAGTAGTACGTGTTCTCTCATTGTGTATTCCTAATGAGAGGAGAACAAAGAAAAGTTATTTGGAGCCCCCAGTTACATATACCTAAGCTACAGAACTGGAGCATTACTTATTCCTTCTATGGTCTTTTAACAACATTCAAGCTTGGAAACACAAGTCTACTTCTGAATGGAGAAGCAGACTTCAGTCCGAGGAGGTTCATGTTGCATGCAGTTGGTAATAAGGGAATGAAAGCAATACAGTTTTTTTCTAGAAAGTTTTTTTTTTTTTTTTTTAAAAAAAAAGGCAGCCTTACTGGTGCAAAATGGATAGTTAGTGTAATCATAGTATGTACTGATGAATTTCAGAGGTGATAAATAAACAGTGAAGAAATCTTAGAACTATTGTAAGCTTGTCAGGATGTTGTGCTTTGGAGCAAGTCCTGTTAGAAATGAGTGGGAACTTGGGACTTGTGATGAAAGTTGACCCTGAGAGGCTTTCTCATTGGCTAATTATTAAATTAAATTAAATACTTTTATAGAGTATTAAAGTTGCCAAGAAATGATCACAGGATAAAAGATGGACTCTCTGGGTTAGACAACCTAAATCATTTTTATGTTATTGTTTATGTTTATATTAGATTAACATAGAATCCTAGTATAATAGGAAAAAAAACACACTAAATTAAAGTATTTTATAGTGCTTAGGCTAACACACTGATATTATCTTGGCTCTTAGTTGTACTCTCTACCAGTAATAATTAAATATAAAACTAATACTATGTATGAGTTCAAGGGAGAATTATTATTCTGAAGGAGCAGGAAATAGTCTAGGATGTCACAGTCTTAGGGGAAACAGCGACAAAGAAAATATTATAAAAAACGGTTGTCTCTTGGATATTATCCAGAATGCTGACAGAATAGTAATCTTGCTTGGAGAGTATAAATTAGATGCTGAATGGAGAAGTTTGGAAAGATGAGTTCCGGTGTTCAGTTTCAATTAAAATTATAAAGGTGAAAACAAAAGGCAAATACTGAGATTGCATAAATGGCTAAAGGCAGTGTAATTGCACCCTTTTTTTAAAAAACAAAACAAAAAATTCACAGTGTAAAATGTACCCATGCTTGACAAGGCTGTATCTGGAATAATTGAGTGTTCTTTACCAGACTGTGAAATGAAAGAAGATTAGAAGGAATATCTGCAGCTGTCATTAACAGAGACAAAAGGAGATGCAAAGACATCATTTTTTTTTTTTTAATGCAAGTTAGATTACAGTGGAAGAACAACTTAGCACAAGGAAGATACCCTTGTTGCTAGTAAAATTAATATGAAGTTTAAGTGCAGAGTTGGACATTGACCCTCAGAAAGTGTTCTCCTTACTGACAAGTATTACATTTTCTTGAGGTGACTTCACAGCCCAACGTTAGGTGATCAGTCCTGGCCAGACTCATAGAATCTGAGTTCACTAAAGTGACAAAAATCTGAGTTTTAAGTTAATAGATGACTGAAGTGCGTGTTTAAAAACAACTATAAGCCCGTGAACAAAAAAAGCTTCAGGGTAGCTCTATGAAATTTTGCTTATGGTAGAAAAAACTGTATTTAGTACAAGCTAAAGTCTTAACAGAGTTCCCTAAAGAACATCAGAAGAAAGGATATGAATGAAGATCTGCCCCTGGCATTTAGGTCTTAGAAGTCTAGATATAATATATATATATATATATATATCTAGACATAATATCTATAATATAATATACAGTGTGTGCGTACATATATATATATATAACATATATATCTAGATATATATATTTTTTCTTAGCTGTCTTTAAGGGATTTTAGAAGCTTTAGGTTGAACGAACTAGAACTTTTGGTTTGCTCCTTTATGACCAATCAGAACTGGCAGAAACTGCTCTTTTGTATTGATATAAGAACAAATTAGAGTGCATGTGGTCTAAGTTTCTGGTATGCATAGCACACGCATACCTGTAAACATTTCGGTTTTCTTTTCACAAAAATAAGGCTTTTCTTTTTTTAAAAAAAGGCTGAAAAAGAAAAAAAGAAGAACTTTTCCTTCCTCCAAGGGGGGAAAAGAAAGGAAAAATAAGTACCATACTATTTATATGTATCAAGGAAATAAAACAGATTTCTGGATGTTAACAGAGAAAAAATCCATCAAAAGATACTCTGGTGAGATGGAATTCCTGTTAAGTTCTGTAAGGTATTTAGTTATCACTGACACTCTCCAATGGAGTGCCTTTAAAGGGTTAAAGTTACCATTATTTTCTTTTTTAACTTCAGCAGAGATAGATTTTGACATGTCTTAGAGAACTATTGAATGAAGAACTTAGCCGGTTGTGAGTTTTTAGGAGAGACTAGGAAAGTTCATGATGCTATTAGAAATGTCGATATGTGGGATAGAAGAAGGTGCTCACAAAAAGCTATTGAGAATGTGTCAAAGAAAACGAGATAAATAAATCTGCACTACAAAACATGGTATGTGGATTAATTATAGACTGTAAAAGCAATCCATCTGGTTTTTCATGACAGGATTAAAAGACAGTGCTTGCGGTTGCCTTGATTATCAGTACAGTTTTGTGTTCTAATGCAAGGTCTTGTTTTGCTTGTCTGAACAAGTGCTTGATTATGCACAGTAAGAGAATTGTGAACTTTTTATTATTACACTTCGTTATACCTTTTGGTGTAAATTACTGTTATATTTTGTGTCAATCAGAGATAATCCTGCATAGATTCTGTTGGGGACTAATGTATTGACATGGTTTCCTGCTTTTGGTTCTTTCTTCCTTACTAAAGTGAGTCATACGAATGTTTCATGACTATTTGAGTATAGATGCATTGGAGAAATCAAAAAGCCTGTTTGCACCAGAGTGGTTTATAGAGGGAATTTCTACTATGTAGCATGCAAAAGCTTATCAGAGAACAATACAATCAATATAAATAGAAAAAGTTAATACCTGAAATAAGCATATTTTAATAACTTTTTGCGTGTTTCTTGATTTCAGGCCATAACTTCTGTGCAGAGGGACACAGATGTGGTGAAAATTCAGAGTGCAAAAACTGGAACACAAAAGCTACTTGTGAATGCAAGAATGGTTACCTCGCTGTCCAAGGGGACTCTGCATATTGCGAAGGTAAACAAAATGCTAAAAGACCTGTCCCCTTAACAGCGTACTCAGAAACGGTACTAAACAAGTGGTTGAAGTATGAATTCTATTGCAAAGTTCAGTTTCATGATAGTAAATATCATAGGGACCTTTTTTTTCAACATATAAATATGCATTAGACGTTACCAAAAAAGGTGAAAGTGATGCTGGACTGTTCAGATTACCTACCTATTGCTGTACTTCATTGTTGCAGTCTTATCTTGGCATGCCATGGTCATGCTGTCATTGTAAGTTTAAAAACACTATTTTTTAGAAAATAGCACCTACCTTGTAAAGTATTTTCTAGAAAGTGACATCTTTATGAGATGTATTAACTTTGGAAGAGGATATTTCGTTGGCAATTGTGAGAAAGGTAAGTGTGAAGGGGTATTGAGGTTTGAATGCAGAAAAGGTATTACAGATCTGTAATACTTCCTGAAGTACTTCTGTGGGTACTTTACTGAAATGGTCTTCCTATGATACAAAAGAGACCTGTTTCTGGGAAGAGTATTGCTGAGGTACTTCTGTTGATGTATTATATCATCACAGGAATGGCTGCAATGTTTCTTGGCGTTTTCTGTAATTTGCTGTTGTTTGTAGCTATGATCTACTTAATAAAAAATAAATTGATGAATCAATGTATACCACATTTCTTTCTGCCCCCCCCCCCCCCATTTTTTGAACGCCCTTGTATGTATTAAGCTACAATATGTAATCTTTTGGCCATCATAGAAAGTTTTAGAACTACTTTGTCAAAAATACTTCGCTAGGCTTTTCTTGCAACAGTAGCAGTGATGGAATGGATGTTTTTGACAAGCTGTTAAAATTGACTAAGAATTGGAAGACAGGATGGAAGAATAAAAAAGCCATGCATGGACTGGGCTTAAATAATCCCACTTCCATAAAAAGACTTTTTAGTATACATAAGTGAACAAGACTGCTTTAATATTTCATAAAGCTATCCAGTAACTTGCAGCTATAAATCTCATGGCATTCAGTCAGTTCTCTGCAAACTATCATTTGGATGGTCCTATATATGTATTTTCACTGACTGGGAAAACAGTTGGCAAGTTGTGCCTTGCCTTTTTTAAAGGCAGGCAGCAGAGGTACAGTACGTTATGAATCCTTTTTTTTTTTTTTTTTTTTTTTTTTCTACAAGAGGAAAAGCTGCGGGAAGAGCTGCTATATAGGTATTGGAAGGTCTATTCAGAAATCAAATGACAACCATGATGCAGAAGTCAGTACGTGTTCTTTTTTGCTTTTTTAAGTAAAATCAATGTTGAGTGTTTTTATAGTAGCAGATTGTCTCTCATTTTTTCCTTCTATAGCAGAAGTTTAAAAACCCTCGACTCAAGTAATTTTGGAGATGTTGGCAGCATATTAGTAGTGGCAGTGGTGGTCCTTCTTTTTGAAATAATTAGCTTGAATTATGTCCGGTCTGTGTTGTATTGAATTTTGGAAAGGCAGCCTGAATCCCTGGCTGCTGTGTCTGCAGTTGAAGCACGAGCCAACTGAATAAATACAGCTTTTCTGCTGCCTGAGACAGTAGGATAGATGGAAGTGGATTTATAGCTGTTATGAAATGATAAATTTGCTAGATGGAAAGCAGTTTTTAGGAGGTAAAATTAAGAAGAGAAGGGGCTTTAACAAAGGCAACTACAGACTGACAAATCAATTAGCCAAAAGGTGACTCCTTTCAGCTCTGTGAAGGGCTTTCTTTTGCTCCTTAGAACAGCTTTCTGCAAAATTGCTTCATATGCCTTTCTAATCTAATTTCTTTCATCTGTGTTTAATCTGCTAAATAGATAATTTCATAGTTGGCTGTATAATGTTCTCAGCTTCACGGTGAAGCTGTTACTCAAATCAATGAAGCCGTAGGCATGCATCTGACGGCAGAATTTAGCAGGATGTCAGTATAGTATGTGTTGTTTCTCTGTGTGTGTAGTTGTGGATTTCTGTTTGCATTGTGTAAGAACTGAATACACAAAACACCTGAACAGGAAGTAGTAATCATAAAAAACATCTGTGGAAGCAAGGAAGATATTCTCAGTTGTAATTCTGATTTTCTCTTTGTGATTCCTAAGCCCTTGAACTTAAAAGGCATGTAAGATTACTGTTTCTTTTAAGAAGTTGAGGTTAAACTAGTTCATATTTGTGACGTGTGCTGGTAGGTAGCACCTTATCTCCAGAATGCTCCAGATCTTTGACTTGAAAGAGCTTTCCACATTTCTTGTGTCCTCCAATGTCCTTGAAAAAACTTGTGCATGCGAATTCTGATGTATGGTATTATTTTACCTCCCCTGTGTTTTTACTGTTATTTGTGCTCACTCTTATTCAGTTTTATCCTGGTTGGACCTCATGGCATCATCTCAGTCTTGTAAGATCTCTGAAGAATTGCATTTGAGTCTCCTTTATGTTTCCACATGTATTTGTGTCCTTCCCCCCTCCCCCCTCCTAACATTCCATATTCACATTTGTAGTAGAGTGGGGAAAAAAATAAAAACTTCTGATGTTTGTCAGGGAGTTGGCATTAGCAAATTTGGGAAATAAATTACAAAATTAATCCTGGAATGCTCTTACTGTTTATTCCCACTAACTACTCTTAAAACATTTCTGAAAACAAACACATAAAGCTTGTAATGAATTAAGGTGGTACTTGGAGATTCTTTGTGTTCTGTAAATGCAATATGTTCAATTCAAAAATTGAAAAGCAATTTTTTGTCCATTTGCTTATTGCATTTTTGATATGTAGTTATAGTATTTGCCATTTGCAGAGAGATGTATAGAAATACTTCTATTAACCACATTGATGGAGGTTTAACTACAGATGGGATACTTAGGCAAAAGTGTTAAACCAGTGTCTGTTTATTTCTGTCACATATGCATGGATAAACTCTGGGAATGGCCCAAATAGCCAGAGAGCTCAGTGTCTGCAGGATGCAAGCACTGTGAACACTTGCAGCTATGACTTCTTAGCATGTCATACAAGGACCTGTGTGAGCCTGCATGTAGGAGCATTAATTGCAAATGGTGCAGTATTTCAGTGGCAAAAGCAGAATCAAAATGGGCAATTAATTTGATTTTGTGTCACGCTGTTTCTTCTAGGCATGTTATGTGATGTGTACAATAGACGAGCAAATTGTCAATAGACCGTTAAAGCCAGAAAGCTCCAGTCTCTGTGACTACTTCAAAAAGATCAATAGTACCATCCTCAAAATGCTAGTAAGAGAGAGGAAAGTGTTGGCAAATAAGAGTGTCTTGAAGCTTAGAGATGAAATGAGAAAAAACAAGCCAAATCAGCTAAAACTAATGCTTGCCTCTAACATGATTATCCTTATGTTCTAGATGCTAAGAAACAGCGAGACATCTTTGTGAAACAATGCCGTGAGATTCTGCTATGTATTTCCCAGTAAACAGCAAAAGCAAGAATCACTTTTTCCCCATCCACATACCAGTTTTGCATTCTTGGCTACCTTCTGCTTGAATACTAACAGACCTTTTCTGCCTGCAATGTTATGTTGGTGCAAAAGTGGTTATTACCTAACTGCAGTTGAGCTCTGATTCATTGTAAGAGCTGTTTAAATCTGAAGTGGGGTGAATCTCCCAGTTAGGATAATGCACATCTGTTCTTACTGACAAGAGTGCATCAAACAAGAAAATTAGTATTTTTTTCATTCATGCACAACTACTCATCCCCCCAAGAAGCAGTTAGTAAAAGTGATACAGTAGCATGCCACGAGGTGTCTTGTCATGCTACACAGCAGTATTTTTCCCTTTTCTGGTTCACCAATGTCACCCCAGAACACTATGTGAATCTGAGTTGTTTTTTAGGAGCAGATGACAAAATAAAGCTGCTTGCTTGATAAGAATATAAAGAAAACTTGTGGCAGAAACAGCCTGTTGCAGTGCTTAGGACAGGATGTCTTGGGTGAGACTGCTTTCCCCTTAAAGAAGCTGAAAGTTCTGAGGCCAAACATACTGTTGAGAATGCCTGGTGCTGCTTTTTTTTGTTTGTTTTCTCCTCCTCCTTTACTGGTTAAATTGCTAGTAACAGACGTGAGAAATGTTTTTACATGAGATTAATTCAGGCGGCATAGCTAGTTTCCTTATATGCCCTCTCAAGGTCACCTTGCTGATGTTACCTCAGCTTAAAGAGTTAACAAAATTAAATGCCTTAAATTTTGTGAGAACTCTTCCCATATTTTGTCCTGATAGTGTGCTCTAGGGTCCCTCACAACTTTCATTCAGAAGGCACGTAACTAAATCACTCTTTCCCTTTCTGTGTGCCAAACATTTTTTCTTAATTTGTTATAAAATTATTGCTCATTTCAAAAATGTCGCAGAAGCTATGAATTGCAACTTGAAGACTAAATACTTGTCCGAAAACCTGCTCATTTTGTAGTAATGCAATGTTATTTTCCTTATATATATTTTTCCCTTTACAGTAAGCTAACTAGTACTGGAATACCTGTACTTCAGCACAACAACAAAACACACTTGTAGAAGTAGGCTGCATACAACCTTTTTGTTGAAAGTGGACACAGATTAGTCTATAATGGGCTGTCTTCTACAGAGTATTTGCCAAGTTAGGAAGTAGAAAATAAATGGAGATAGATGTAAGTGGATTTTTTAAAAAACACGAAGAAATACTAAATTGCATTTTTGATTTTGAAGCCTTTATTACCTTTTAGATATCTATCTGTGCAGTGAAACATAACTAAATACTGAATCCTGAAAATAGATGATTGCCTGTACTCAAGTACGTTGCTATATTCTGACTGTATAACACCTCTGCCTTGCTTAGTGTGTCCTTCTATACGCAATTTCATCATCACAAGCTTAAAGGCAAATAAGAAGAATTAACATACAGACTTAAATATGTTTTTAGTTATTCTTAGTGTATTAGCTCATTGTAACTTGCCACATACAGAAGTGTTTCAGAAGTATCGATCTTTTCCTACTGTCTTTTGCTGTTGGCTACAGGTGGACATAAATTAGAGGATTAATGGGAAATTTCCAGGTCCTTCTGTGGTCTTGCCGACAGAACTCGGTCTCTGTTTAACTCAATGTCTTTTTTATATTCAATACTGCATAGTTGTTGTACTGCATAACTGTTGAACTCTTCTTACCCGTTTGACTTACAAAACTTTTAAAATTGTGGCCTAGAATTACATGCCTAGAAATGGAATTTTTGTAGATAATGATATAATTTCTTGAAGTAGTCTAAATGTCCTGAAGCTGGTTGTTAACGTTTCTGCATATGTTCAGTTTAACAATCACTCATTTGAATATACCTTCTATAATCTGAAATGCTAATTCTTTATTTATGTTTATTCTTATCTGTGTTAATATTAGCAGTTACTATGCTAGTAGTAGTGCCCATTAAATCTTATCATGGTAATGAGATGGCACAGGTAGGGTGAAGTGTAATCATTAGATCTGGGTTCTTTATTCCCATTTGAGGCCCTAAAAACAAAAATCCCAGTCTTTTATGAAGTTCATTCGGCTGAAGATGTGAAAGAATTTTAATAATTTATTGTTTTGCAATATAATTCGTCATTATATAAGTTACAGTGGTCCAAGTTTGTGGCTCATAAAATCAAAAGAAGGAAACTAAAATGAAAGCAAATTGGAGAGTTGTGCTTGAGAGGTCAGAAATGGAATGGCATAAAGCTTGTTTCAAGCTTTAAGAAGTTGATACATGTCAGCTGTTTGGGGTTTCTTAGTAGACCCAGAATGAAGTTGCTCCATCATATGAGCAAGCAGGTGTTATCCCCCAGTAGAAGTTGAGTTACTGTAAAGTCTGTGTCTAATGTCTACCGTAGCACTGAGGAAGGCTGTATTTCAATGTTGTGGTTAAGCATAAGACTTTGGAATCAGCGTACCCTTAAAAACACGAGTGAATATTTGCAGTTGTTGTCTTATTCTAGATTTGTTTGAATGAGAGTCAAAAGTTTTCCTGAGGCTTCTGAATCTTTCAGAATTTATGATATGAAACAGGACAATCCTGATTACAAAACATAGCCAATAATGACTAGATTTGGCCACTTGTAGTTACATTAGGTGACTTTGCAAGTAGCTCTTTTCAAGAGAATGTGACTGTTTTTAGGATAGTGAAAGTCAACGTGGCAATAGGTGACTGTAATTGACTAATGATGAAGTTTAGCTTTTCATAGAGCTTGTAACAATCTAAATTGCAAGAGACCTTTCTTAGGACACTGCAGTCCCACCAAAAAGAGTGTAACATTTTTGCAGAATTATGTCCTGCATAATGAAGAACAGGTTGCTGTAATCCCATTATCCTTATCAATGCTGCCTTTAATCTCACACCTGAGTCCAGTTCTGTTAAGAGTTAAGCTAATATAAGAGAAACATGAGAGCCTTGGGGTGAAAAATGAGTACTTATTTGCCCCCGAGCCTGGATCCAAACATCCAACATGGACAGACCAGGTAAACTGTCTGCCTGATGTACTAATACTACTGCCTTCCATAGCTTTTTCTCCCTTGCTAGGCATCTGGTCTCTTTTATGCCACAGCCTGCTACTGCACATGACATCATGAGAGCTGTAGTCAGGTGGTGTGCTTAGGGTTAGAGACATCTCCGCTTCATGGTGGGGCTGGAAGCTCTGCGCTTTGCCCCAGGCCTCTGAGGGCAGACTAGATAAAGCTTGGTATCTCACTTATTTAAGAACACAATTCTAAGGCTAATACTTCTGTTTGTCTCTCCCTCACTTTTTTTTTTTTTCTTTCTTCTCAGTTTGTGTATTTTGATTTAGAGCTCTGCAGGTGAATTATTTAAGTCTTTAAGCTTGTAAAGCAGGTGATTCTATTCTTTCTTATTTTAGGTTTGCAAAATAATATTGTTTCCTGTGAGGTAATGAGATAATACAAGAAAATTGTTTATCTTACATAAGGCTAGTTAGCTCTCAGTCTGAGACAAGAAGCTTTGTACTTAAAGACTCTGCTGCTAATTTTCGAACAAAGCAGCATTTAGTTTGCTTGTAACTTGTGTGTCTCAGACACATATGGAATCCCAATTTGCTTTTTTTTTTTTTTTTTAATTTCAGCTCAATGGTATTAGACATAATCAGGAAGTTCTTTATGGAAAGGTAGATATATATGTTATAAAATTCCACTCTGAAGATGCTTACATTGATGGAGGTTTTACCAGAAAACCTGCTTGTTTTCTGAAAGTCATATAGAAAGGAAAACAAAATGCAGATGGAAAAGTTTTTTTTTGGTTGACCCTATCCTCATCAAAATCAGGAAAAAATAATGGCTGGTTTTAAATGCAAAGACCAAATGCAAAAACCAGCACAGTTTTAATGAAAAAAAAAGTTGGTTTTTTTTTTTTTTGTTTTTGTTTTTTTTCTACAAAACACAAAGGAACAGGGAAATCTTTCATTGCAGAATCTAAGTTCTGCTGTGGTTCTTAAGATGAATTGAATAAATCTTACCTCTTATATATAAATCTTTGACCATTCACATACTGTAGCCAATGACTTTCGTGAACAAAACTTTTCACGAGTAGTTTCAACTGAGTAAGAGGTAAACTCCAGTGCATATGGCCTTCACAGAACAAGTCAGATGGGAAACCTCAGCTGATGCTTTTCTTGCTGTAAAATTAATTAATCTACTGTGAAATTCCACTCATGTGCACACTGTTTTCATTGCATCTGTTTTAATTTCAATTCACTGTGGCTTGGGAGGTGACATGAACACTATGTGGTATCACATAAACCTGCGTAGCGGTGATACATGTCTGTGGTTTTAGATTGTTTCCTTCAACTTGACTTCTGGATCAGCTTTTAATGATATTTTTTCTCTTTGTTGTCTTCTCAAAAAACCTTTCTCACAAGATGTCTGTATTTTCATGCAAATTTTATTCACTGCATGCCATAATAAGCTTATGTTCTGTGCTGTATAGATGCACATATATGCATAAGTGTATGCGCAGGATACTTCATGAAATTAATTACATAAGGGTAAGAAAATGGGACTTCTGTTGGTGGGAAATCATTGTGTTCATTGCAAATATATTGTATTTTTCTCTGTGTTGAAACTGAAACAAAGAGGAGGGTGAGAGAAGAGAACATGGAAGTGTTACAGTTGAGATCACCATCTGCTGCAAAGAGTACCTCAATGGCAGTGTTTCAATCAGAATTAAGTCCTCACGTGGAAACTCAATAAATAATCTAACAAGTGAAAAAATACTCCCCTGTTTCATAAACATGGGACTTAAAAGCTTTTTTGTGTGTGTGTGTGTATATAGTTCATAGTTTCTTTAAACAATGCTTATTAACCTACTTTTCAAGACTTTGAGTTACTTTGCAGTGCCCATTTTAAATCTCTAGTCATGTATGTAATTCTACTTATTGGTGAAAGTCCCTGCTCTTGGTATTATAACCCAAATGGTACTTTGTTTATGTGCTTGAGTAAATGAGATTACAGTTTGCTTGTACTATGAGGTGTTACTGGAAGAAACAGAATTTAAAATGAAACAAACGTCCTTTCCCAAAGCAATTGCATACATTGATAGGCAGAGATGATATGCTTGCTGGTGGACAGAAAGTTTTCAAAGAAAAAATGTCAACATTTTTATACTAAGTAGATTTAGATACTTGTCGGAAAATGTTTGTGCTATATGATTCTAGATGGATTATTTGCGTTATCAAAACTGCTTTTATACTTAAAAGTAAATTAGTTGAAATTCATATTCCAACTATCAAGCTGTGGAACAGTATAAGTGAAATTACTTGCTATCCTCTGGAGTAACTTAAATTCTTTTGGTGTAATGTCATGCTGAGATTTATGTGGAAATGAATTTTAATTTCTAATAAGGTAACCATATGCTTTAGAGTTGTTGTAATGAAGTGTCATAAATAATTATGGCTCCTAAGAAATTCAACTTTGGAACTGTCAGTTCTTATGTTGGTAAGTTGCATTTGAATACATTACAATCATTGCTTTAAAGGAGATCTCACTCCCTCAGAATGGCAATGAAAAGCTATTGTGAGGCAGCTGAGAGTTTTGTTCATCTGTGGAGGGGCATGGGGATGCTGTCTCCCCTTCAACAAACACTCTTACATGTCAGAGTTGCATTCTCCTCAGTTGTATTGAACATAATTGGGTATCTCTTATATCTCTTATATAAAATTTGTCTTTTTACCTTTTTTTTTTTTTTGCCAAGAATAAGCTAATCACTTCTAATACACAATGGAACAATGGCATTTTAGTTCACTGTCTGTCTTCGCTGTCTTTCCAATCTATAGTTGAATTCCCCCTTCAATGTGATAACTCAAGATGTTTTTGTGTTCCAAGACTCCAGATTAGGGGACAGAGGTATGTTTGTGTAATTTTGGATTCGTGGAGGGAGGTAGGTAGGAACAGGTGTGGAGCAGATTACATTATAAACTGCGCTTTCACAGCCTTCATTTTTATTTACTTCTGAAAAAATAACTTCATCTCTCTTCTAAATGTGCTAAACAAAAACCTGGTGATGTTGTTGGCTACTAATTGTAAAAGCTGACCAGTAGGAGAAGAGAAATATTATTGTACCTTCCTGGTGTCGGCATCATTATCCTTACTCTGTAATGACCCTTGTAACAAATTGTTCTCATTACATGTACCAGCACTGAAAAAGCGAGAAATTCATGACAGAAACGGTGGCATTATGTCTTTCTTAGTCATCGTGAGCAGAAAGAGCTCTTGCTGCTCTTTACCCATTAAGACCTTGATGATCCTGATGCTGCCAACATTCTTTCTTCAAATTATTAGAGTAGCTCCTTACCTCATGCAAACTCTGACATTTCTGCTGACATCAGTGGAGATGGAAAAATCTGGCAATTTTTAGTGGAACTGTGGCAGTTTAGACCAAGTAAGTGTTTGTCTGGAACAGTTGGCGCAAAGCAAAGACGAAAGTCTGAGTGCTTTTTCCAATGACCGTCAGAAGTTTCCTTATGGCTGAGCCGAACTATAAAATGTTGAAGTATTTGGATATGATGAAAAAATAGTTTGAACTTGAATAGAAGTCACCAGTACTTTTATACAAGTTGCTAGAAATTGTACACTTAGGTTTCAAAACATAATTTTTGTTGTGCTGAGGTTTTGCCTTTTTTAAGTTTTGGAGTATAACTGGAATTGATCAAAAATGACCCAAATTTTGTATCTGACATTTGTGTGTACATATATTAGAAACTTTTTTCCTACTGTAGCTCAAAAGATTTGAGTTACACAAGATACGACTGAATAGCAACATTCTCACACACCTATGAAGTCAATGTCAAGACTACAAGAATTGCATGTGGATTGTGTTTCAGGAAATTCTGTGGACTAGTAAAGTGCTGTTGAGTCACAGGGTCCTGTCTTTTTATTGACTTCTTGTGTTATAAAGCCAAATTTTACTTAATAATTTTATCCACAGACTTCATATGAAGCCCTGTATTTGGGAAAAGACTACGACAGGATAACAGTCTTTTAGGTGCAGTGATATGACGGCTCCAAAGCTAGCTGTTCTCATCTGGAGGTCTCCCCACTTCAGAGAGGAATTGATATCAGATTTTTTCCTTCTTCCCTTGAAGTAGTGTGTTTTGTTTTTTTTTAATATTAGAAAGTATTATAAATCATATTATCTTGAGGCCATTTTCTCTTCATAATAGCGAAGAGCATTAACAGTTAAAGTTGATCTAAAATCTTTCGAGTTGCATATTAAATGACCTGTCTCTGAATTCACTTTTGAATGCAAAATAGTCAGAAACTGTAGCTTCTACTGTGAGAAACATACAGAGTGGGTTCAAAAGGGCTGCATATACCTTGAACAGATGCTTTTACTGTTATGTTCAGTCTGAGCGTTTGAGAGGTGATGGGATTAAGTACTACAGCCAAGTCCAACTAGCTTCAATAGCACAAAACAGCAAAAGCAATACATTTTGAGAACGTGGTTTTAAGTTCTAGGAAATGGAAATGTCAACACAAGATAAGGTTACGTTGGCTGTCTTTTTCTTTTATTATGATACCTGTTTTGTGAAGGAAATCATTACTCTGGAGTGTATCACTAATTGTTTTTCGCTACCTGGAAGGTCATTTCTTTTAAAAGCTAGTGGATATTTAACTTGACAAGAAACAAGTTCAATAACAAAAGTATTAACTGAAAAACATGCACTGGTAACAGGCCAGTACATTTATTTTGGATGACCGAACAAGTCTTGTCTAGCATGATTTGGAGGATAGCTCTGGAATGTATTCTGTGTCTGAGCAGTTGCTGCAATTTTAAAGAACTGTGTACCGATGGTTAGATGGACCCTACGTAACCAGATGTCCAAAGTTAGCCCAGCTTTCTAAAGGAGGTTGGACTAGAAAACCTCTGAGGTCCCTTCCAACTTTTTTTTTTTTTTTTTTTTTTTTTTTTGGTGATTGCGATGTCTCTTATCCTATACAGTATTGTATTTGGCATCAAGAGCACTGGAGGGACGTCAGATGCTGTTAATTTCCTATGGCCACCTCTTGCAGTGTTTGGGAGTGCAGAGAGGGTAACTATTTTGCACAGGTTCAGAAATGAGAAGAAAATCTGTTTTAAGCACTAGTACTTGTAATCTTTGTCAGCTACTTGAAAGTAACTGGACATTCAATTTTGATGCTCAATACACCTTCTTTAACAGTGGCTTTGGTGGCATGGAAGCCTTTGTCCAAATAACAGCCTGTTCATAAACACATTGTTAGATGGGGCTTCAATTGTGATCATGTGAAAAAGAGCTTGTAAATGATGTCTTCTAGCTACTTCAAGGTCTGTGCTGGCAATATGCTAGTAGAACAGCAGCTCTGATTTTTTAGGTAGTTTAAACTGTAAGGTTGTCATGGGCAGGCCAGAGGAGGGAAGGATGTGCTCTTGTCCTACAGCTATTATAACCTGAAAAGGAAAAACAAAACAACAACAAACACCCACCACCAAACACTAATCAGTTTTGGGAACACAAGAAAAAACTTAATTAATTAGTGGACCCTTATGAAGGACTGAGGATTCTGATTTGAACCTAGAGTATTGGTTGAATCCTGAGGAAACTGAGGCAGTCAAGTATGTGTAAAAAGTCATTTTGTTCAGCTTTGTTCAAAGATGTTAGGAATCATGGCTAAAAATAGCATCCGGCTCCTCAGGGAGGATTTTAGGAACCGTTCTGTTTACTGTGGTGTGTCAGAGAAACCTTTTATTTTTTAAACTGTTGTAAGAAGTTTCACCTTTTTTTTTGCACAGATGAGTCCGAGGTTCTGGTGCTTCTTGAACAGACACTGAACCATAAGTGAGTAGAGATGCTGGTGGCGACTGTGGCAGGATGGGCAGCCAAACCACCTCAGTCTGGGAGGTTACTGAGATGAGTCTCTATAAGGAAGGTGGAAGTGAAAGGCTAAGGTGGAGGATGATTTTGGGGAGCCAGGAAACTTAGAGTGCCCAGGGTCTGTAATGTTGGTCACAAGCTTTGCTGCATACAGAGAAGGACATCTACCAGGTATTTTGTGTTCACCAGTTGCAGGATTAAAATTCAAGGCCTTGGTATAGTATGAAGCTAGTTTCAAAAGCAAGCAAGCAAACAGAGAATGCCAACAAACTAAATTTTCCCTACAGCTTTTAAAAAAAAAAAAAAAAAAAAAAGTTTTAACATTTAGTCAAAAATACTAAATGGAGAAATCATTCATTTTCTTGTCAAAATACTTGTTCTCTATTATTTTTAATAGAAAACGTGTTTTGCCATTGTTAATAGCATAACTGAGGGCTATTTCAGCAAATATTATCTCTTGCCATTTTCTTGGTGTGTATATGTATTGTTTTCAGTAGATGAAAAAAGAAAATTTGTTCTAAAAAACAAACAAACAAAACAACCACCAAGCAACAAGTCCAAATCTGTGACTTGTCAGTTTGTACTGACATGTGTTCTCCACAAGATCCAGTGAGTGTCTTACTGATATGGTTGTGCACATTCAAAACTCACGCACGTTATAAAAACAAAGCAAAAAAGGTAAGCAATTATTAGAAAGTAAATTATTGCTAACCTAAGGCTTTGCTGTATGGTTAACTCTATTTCATTTTTCAAATTTCAGCATGCAAGCTTTACATCCTATCAGGGCATTTCTCCATATGGCTTTTTTTCAGATAAATTTTGAATCGAGTGGTGTGATGATTGTACAGAAAGTATTTAAGTGCAAGCCACTCTGCTTTTCTTAAGAGGAATTCTTTTTTTGACATAATCCAGATGTAGTAGAGTTTATACACATTTATAATTTTAATAAAGAAAAAAACAGTATGCTACTGTATTACTGTATCGCATGAGAAACTGTATTGGAACTGAAACTTAAAATGAGACAGTTTGACCAATTGCACTGTCCTAATAGGAAAAGGAAGCTTTACTGTGGGTCTTCGTACGTGTAGGATCTGCCCATTTCCTTGTGTATCTCTGTGCAGGTGTTTTGGTTTTGGTTTCCTGTCTGGAGACTCTGATAATGGTGTTAACAAAATCCTTCATTGTCTTCCTGGGGTGTTGTGAGGCTTACTGGATGATGGTGATTGATAACGAACAGCATGATAATGCAAGGAAGTAGGCTGAAGTAGGTGTAAAAAAGTAAGCTAACTGCTTATACAATAAGAAAAAAAAAGTTTCTTCTATATTATTTTTTAAAAATTTTCATTTACTATATGTTATTGAATACATTTCCTCAGTTGTCAATAAAATATTGAAGTGTATATTTAATTTCTGGGACGATTCCTCTTATCTGACAGACAAATTTGGTTTAGCTATTTAGGTGCCTTTGAAAATGTCTCAAAATGTACGTTTTTCTAAGGCATCTACATTTATTTAATAATCTTCTTTGAACCTGGAAAACAAGTTAAAAAGAAACAGAGATTCAAGTAATCAAATTGAGCACAAAAGTGCTTATAGTATCTGAAGATAACTCTTACTCTGATGTTAGTTTCCTATTGATCTGTGACTCTTATCTTTTTTTAATATTCAAACTTTTTTCGACTAAGGTACACTGCCATTCTTCTAGTTAGTATGACGGTTACCCTAGCTAAAAGGTGTCTAAAACCCCTTTGGTTATTCTAGGAACTTGTTCACTGACTTCTAAGGTCTTTCTTATTTTAATTTTGTCCTTCAATTTCTTGATTAGACATGACCGTTTTTGTTTTCACTACTTGTGCTTACTTGCATTTCATTAATCTAAAATTGTTTTTGTTTGTTCTGTTGAAGATTTTTGCTGGTTTTTATGCCTTTTCCTGAACTTTCTCACTGAAACTGCATATGCCTCATACCAGTTGTTGTAGGGATCACTGTATTTCAAAGGTAGAAAATGATTTTCTTTATACTTAAGGGCTTAAGAAAGTTCTTCAAAAATGATTAGGATGAATTTGGCTATGTTAAATGTGACCTAGGTTTACATGTTCTCAGTTTTAATTTTTCCTTTTTTTTTTTTTTTCCCTTGTTTAGATTCTTTTAAACATGTTATTGTTTTGCTTAAAGTGCACTAAAACAAACAAAATCCTTTACCCTGAACTTCAAACTCTTTCTCTCTCTCACCTTTCTTAGGATTGTTTACCTCTCATTTTCATTATTTTGTTTCCCTGATTCTTATGACCCATGTATTCCCTTCTAGCTTTCACCAGAGACTATATCTGTACATGTTGGTAGCTATTAATGCTGAGATAATTGTATGAACACAGAATAACATCTTCAGATGTGAATGTGAGTTATTGTTAGCTCAGAGATGTACTGTGTTCTCTAGAGAGATCTAATTTGCAAAGAGGTTGCACTGAAAAAGTACTGGCTGGCTCTAGGCACAGGTAAAGCAGCAAATTTCCCAGGGCAGCAGACCTCCACGACGGCTATTTGGCCACGTGCTTACTCTCCTCTTTCCGCGTGTAAGACACAAGACTTAGTTTGGTGGCACTCTTGCTTCTGCTGCCTAGGATGGAGATGATAAAGTCTGGCTTATCATCACAGTTGATGTGCAAGAAGTAGTTGATGCTGTTCCCGCTTTCTTTGTTTTCTCAGGAGCTGATTGTTCAGTCCTTTGCTCCCTTGCTTTCCAGTCTCCATCTGTAAGGAAATAAACCTCCATTCTGTGCACAGGTAATTCTGTGCAATGTCATGACTATGCTGCTAGTTGGCCTATGTTTCTTTCTCCAAACTGTCTCAAAGACTGCAGTACAACACTGGGGCAATGAGAATCCCATGGCAGACTGAAATTGTTATTAATGCATTCCTGTTTCCTGAAGCAGGAACGATCCTGATTATTTTCTCTCCACAAAGCTCTTCCTTGCCATTTAAAGTATGGGCATTGTTTTCCATTGTGAGTTTCTTAAGCAAAACAGAAAGGATTCTACAGTACTCATATGGACTTGTATGGTAACTTAACTGACAAAGGAAGACTGCGCAGGTATATTGGGGAGATGAAGATCGTTGCTGGATATTAGTATCCGGGTAACTGACATTTAGGTTGATACAGACTCTGGCTTTAGAGAGGCCAGGTTCATGCACACAAATTATTTTTTCAGTTAAAAATGCTGTTTCTCTGGAATTGTAATTTCTCTGTAAGAACAATTGCATTGGTAATGAAAAGTTGCCTCCATTTACTTTGGCACAGGTGATGTTAACCTTTGAAGGTCAGGCCTTCTGCTCTGTTCTGTGGCTTACTTTAACCTGTTAGCCCTTAGGTGACTTTATTTGCTTTTTGGCTTCCAGTCTAGCTAGTTGAATCAATGCTGTTGTGAAAAGGTCAGCAGCAATCTGAAGTCAGTTCATGAAAGAATGTAAGGCACAATTTCCAATCTTCCTTTGCTATGAGAATCAATTCAGAACCTGGCACTGCAACTGTGTGGTTTTCATATAATGATTTTTCTGTACAAACAGTAATACCGAATTTGGGTAAAACATGACACATCTTTGTGGCTGATCGGGCAGCTGATGCTTGTCAACACAATTTCTGCAGTGCACCAACATACCTTTTAGTAATTAGCAACTTGCTGTCTATGTTTTTACTGTCATTGCTATTCTACCTAAAAGGCTACAAAACCTCAGGCTGTATAAAGACATCCAGCTTTTGCCAGTGTAGGAAATGGCATATTCTGTGCCAGTTGGCTGGAGTACCTTTGTGTCACAGGCATGCAGCGGAAGGGGCAACTCACCTCTATTTGTGTGCTAACAGATTCTGGCAGTTGTTTCTCAGTATTGACATTATTGGATATTTATTAATGTGCAACAGATGATGAATGTGGAGGTGGACTGAACCATCCTCTCCCATTAAACACTGGGAAACAAATGAATTTCCATTTCAGGTGAGTAGAATTATTTTTTGCTCAGTTAACGCTAAATAAATAACTGGAGCTCGGTTAAATCTCTTTTGCAATTCACATAAATCTTGAAATGAACTAATGAGGAAGGTGGAAAAGGGAACTGTATCTTGGACAAGACAGGAATCTAATCAATATGAATTCCCGTGAGCTGTATCTGTTTTGTGCTAGGTTCCCATTGATTCTGTAAACATTTTAGTGTTGTCCATAATCCCGTTTGAATATAAATCATTTCCCAGTAGTTTCTTCTGTGTTTTAATTAATTCTAAAGTGACTGACTTGAGAACTCTTCAGTTAGTGTTATTACTAAGAGAGAGAAATTCTCAGTCATTGTTTTTACAGCCCTAATCTCTGACTGCTGTGAAATCAGTAAGCATGTTAGGTTTTCAGGAGCTGGCGATTCTGAGAAAACCACAGGCAGCTCGGAAGCGTCCAAATTGGATGCTGCAAGAAAAGCAAAAATCTTGAGGGAAAACCAATCCATTTGCAATAAGGAGTTGTATTTTATTAATTTTTATAGGTTTGTATAGTTATTAACTCCCTGTCCTTCTAAAGAAAGACCTGAAGCAGACTGAGATGGCGTCCAGTCTGGGACTGAAGATCTGAGGCATTGGAATGATACGCTCCTTTTGGACTAGGGGTATGGGGCAGCATGAGCTGTCTCTTGCCTTATGAAATTAAATTAGTTGAAAAAATGGTTTTGAATCTATAACCTGCTTGATTGGTTGATTTCTTTGACTTCGAAGACTTGGAAAATAACAAAGTTCAAGTCACGATACTGAAATTGTTTTGTTGTGATAGAGAAATAACCATCCAACAACTAACATAAGTTAGTTGGTATTGTTTTCCTTGAAATATATATAAACATGTAATGGCAGCTGGTGTTCTATCCTGTAAATAGAAGGACCCTATCATCTGTTGAGCAGTTTGGAGCTACAGGGGATAAACCGAGTTAGGGATGTTTTAACTGCGGCAGCAGTAGATGCTCTTCTTGATGTTCTTGATTAGGGCTGCATTTATACCCTAGGGGATATTTTTAACATATGTTTCTTGTATGTCTTATCATAGGTTACCTTTATGTAGTGGGGCGTATGAGATTATTGCTTGGTGTTATGAAGAAAAAATGCTTCACTTCTTGGAGAAATAGAAAATATATTTCTGTTCTAGTTGAAAAAACAGCGAGGCTAAACTGCTGTGTCATGCTTAGCAGAGTTGCAGGAACAATATGAATGTTTTAAGTGTATGGATAGGAAACCACCCGTACATGTGTAGAAGTTTACATATTATTAAATTAACCTGGATTGATGTGCTTGTGGTATGCCACAAAATTTCCAGTGATTTCGTTTTGCTTGTTTTATAGGCAGCCTCCCTCAAGAAAAGCCGCTGTAGATAGAGGTTAGCTCTAGGGTGCCATTTTAGTCTTGGGGTCTTCTCGTACTCGTGATGAGATACATCAGTAAGTGTGCATATATTGTACGGCATGGGAAGATCTAAAGATAGAAGAGCTATATAATCATATAGCTGCTTTTATTTTTACTGTGTCTAGGACTTCTCTTTTTGCATTCAGGCTATCACTGTGGTAAGGTGTTACTCAGATGTATAATGAAAATGAAATCTTTTCCAGTAGGCTTTATAATCCAACTGTAAGACGAGAGACAGTATTCTAGGTGGGAGGGAAAAGAAAATGTGGGAATGTGATTTGAAGCTGAAATCCTGGAACTGCTCCCCCTGCCCTCCCCCCTTTTCCCCTTTATTTTTTTTTTTTTGCATTATGTAGAATCCTGTGAGTAGGTTTTCCTTTAAAATATATTTTTGTAAACCTAGAATAATTGTATTAATGTGTTGGTTATGGTAATGAAAGGAAGGCAGAGGTGAATCTCTTTCTGAAAAGCAGCAAATTGTGCTAAAATGTTGAATGCAAGCTGACATGGTGAAGTAAAGAAGCCCCTGATGCCCAGTTTAAGATGAGATCTCAGTAACGGTTTCCTTTCCACCCTGCTCCTCCATAGGGTTGCCAGTTGTTTGAAGGGAGTAGCAGCTCCCTTCCACCACAGGGAGAGCTGCAGTATTTGTTGGGGTTTTTGAGCACTGTGGAGAAGGACTGTTCCAAGGAGGTTTTGAACGGAATTACGTGCTTGTATTGATACTGTTAACTCTGAGCTAATCCCAAGTAGAATGTGAGAGAATGAGTGACTGTGCTTGGTGGGATTTTTGGTTGTTTTTAGCAATGAATTGTCCAAGGTGATTGTCATGATCTGATTCTAGTTGCAAGTCATGATGATTATCATGAGGTGAAAGATGTTTCCTGTTTCATTTCTGCTGATTTGCTGATATGAGAAGTTGCACTGGTTAGACTTGGGCGGACTTCTCTGCAGTGCACAGCTTCTTGATTTCCATAACCTTTCTGGGCTCTGGTGTTGAGCTCAGCAGTCTGTACACTGGTGTCTTTATTGCTCATGAGATGGCTTGTGGTAATAGTGTGTGGACACGATAGTTTGTGTGCAGATAATGTACGACTTAAAAGTTTTATAAGCGTTCTCCTGTGAGGGTCTGGCACTGTAGTGCTGCACAGAATCACAAAGCGGAATTCTTGGTATATAGTGAGGTGGTGATTATGCTTGGATTGCAGCTGTGAAGTAATGAACTGAACATTTCCTAAAGAGTTCAGATACATTTTGGCTTAAATGCAGCGTTTTGTTCTCATGTTCTTCTGTACTTAGAGGCTAACTCTTAATATTTAACTGTTAAGGTTGGATCGAATGATGTGTGAACAGAGAGAGGTAAGCGTGAGAATAATTGTTAGCGTATGATTGAATCATTATGTACTTAACAGTTGGTGTGTTGCTTGCTTCCATTTAAGGACTACAACTATCTTACGCCAAGTTTCATGAGTTGTTACCTCAGTCACTTTGTAGTGAGGAGGAACAATTTTGAAGGATGTTTGCAAACTAAATGTGAAGGCACCAGAAAAGGTGCTTAAAATAGTTCTAAGCTTTGATTATAGGAGTTGCTTGTTTATGAAAAGAAGCATCATCCATCACTGCAAGCGTACTCATGCATATTTATACACTAGTATATTTTAAATGTTAGATACATTTGTACCTTTAGGCTGCTTTGTCTGATATACTTATGTTGCAATAATTAAAACAAAGAAACAAACAAAAACTCATTTTAGTGTAGTAGAGCTTATGAAACCTGACAGATAGAAATAATTATTTTTTTCATGGAAAGCATACCAAAAGACTACTATCAAAACTGTGCTGTAGCCAAACTGTGTGTCAAGGAGGTACTGAGTACACTTGGACTGTTTTTGTTGCATTGTTTACTAACTTCTCACTTAACTGCAAATGGCATCATTCTTTGCAAAAGGTGCCAGTCATTCTTTTTCCCTGTGTCTCATCCAACTTTATGCAATCCCCAGAGTCTCAATCTGTGATTGACTTTTATTCATTTGGACAGGTTACTTGTGTAGACTTCCTATCATTTTGCTTTTTTTTTTTTTAGCCAAGGTTTATGAGAACTTTGTATGCTGTGATGAACATATATTTACACCTTAGACCAGTGGTTTTACCCATTAGGCACTAGCCCTAGGACTAGAAGTACATTGTTAAGCATTCTGCTTTTAGCTAGGCTTGCTCTCCTGCCTATTGGTGGGCGCGGCATGAGAGCTAAGCTATTTCTGAGTGGTTTAAGCAGAATCCACATATTTTCCCAAGCCGTTTATCATTCTTCTTTCCACTGTGTGCACTGACATTATTTTTCTCATGTCTTATTTTTTGAAGTTACTGAAAAGGCCTCCCAGTTTCCCCATGGGCTCCTTAAACTTTGCTTTCAGTAAACCAGAGCTCAGTGTGGCCCAACAAAAAGGCAGCTGAGTGCCGGGGCATGGCATTGTTGTGTTGCCACAGTTTCCCACATGCTGCATCCCAAGAATTTGTCTCCCAGGGTACCTGGAGTCAATTTCACAAAGGAAAAATGATACAGCTACTTGCTGACTGCTATAGGGACAGGGTAG
Source organism: Heteronetta atricapilla (assembly GCA_011075105.1). Classification (NCBI taxonomy): domain Eukaryota; kingdom Metazoa; phylum Chordata; class Aves; order Anseriformes; family Anatidae; genus Heteronetta; species Heteronetta atricapilla. The sequence goes on along the minus strand of CM021735.1, from coordinate 1,180,021 downwards.
TGATCATAACCAACATTTTTTTTGAAGTTTTCAGTTTTTGCAAGGCAGATGAAAAAAAGCAGGCATTTTTTCTTCCAATATAAAAATAAGCAAAGACTCGGTGAACTGTTTGGCATGAATAGAAAAGCTGTTTGGTGTGGACTTGAACCAAGTTATCTGAGATTTATTTTGATACTTCAAATGACAGCTATCTGCACATTTTTGTTAGCTGACGGCCTGTGTCATGAATGTTATCTTGTTGATTAAAATAAAAACAACAACAAACCAGCACCAGTCACATTAGGGTTGTCACAGTCACAGTTCTTAGGGTCAGCAAATGAGTTTTTTCAGGAATTCAATATCTAATAAGAAACTATTATTAAACTCATAGCAGAGCTTATCTGCTCACAGTTCCTTGATTTGACAACTGAAATGAAGTCATTCTCTGTGTTGTAAGTCATTCTCTGTGTTTTCCTCTTCAGTATGTTGTTAGAGTGTTTCTGAATGTGTGGGTCCAGATCTTTTAAAAGAACTTCTGTGAAAGTTTTTCCAGGCTGCCCAGCTAAGCAGTCACTCCATTTTTGTTTCTCAAGAGGGTGAAAATTAGTGAGAAAGGTCACAGCCCCCTTAGGATCAAACTTTTAGTATCAAGAACATGTTTTATCAAGAGGAGAAAACAACTGAGTTTCTTCTGTACAAGTAGTGCACCAGTTAAAGCATGAAAATGAGCACAGCATAAATAAAATGTACAATTCTCATGCTAGAGACCAGCTGTCAGTGCTTTTCCCTTGTCTTGGTAAATACCCTGGCTGTTAGCCTTGCAAGGCAAATTTTCTTCTCTCCTGATGAATCTTTTTATGAACAAACATAAAACAGCTCTGACTTGACCTGGTGGTGAGTTTACTCTGTTGGAATGGTGGCTGGGGAAATGGCAGTTTGAATCCCCCGAAGTGTTCGAGTGACCTGGACACTAAGCTTGTCTGAACACATGAAAGGCTGGGCTGCTGCTTTCTCCTTTATTGAAAGGTGTGGTTGTGTGGGGGAGTTGCCCCCTTTTGAAGGTGGAGAGAGAGGCAGGGAGAAAGGGAGGAAGGCACGATCAAACCCTGAAGATATTTCAGATCTTTATCTTCTATTTAAATCCTTAAATTCTCATGACTTGAATGGGTGTTTTAAGTGCTTAAGTAGGAATTAGGATCCTACGCGCTTTGGCCTATTGTGCTTAAGTTCTCAGGAAAATGTGAAGTGGACATAAGTCTGAATGGAATGAGTCCTCTAAGCCTTGAGGAGAGGTAGAATTTTGTCCAAACTCTTGTCATTATGTTTTTTGTCAACTAATGTGGGCAGCTTCCCACTCAGCTGGATCACTGATGTGAATCCCATGCTGATAACCATTGCTTATACATGGATCCTGGGTATCTGTCTCAAGGTTACAGATTTTGGTGTAGAAACTAGACACCTGCACGTCTTAGGAAGCTACTAATACTTAGTGACCTCAAAAATAGCAGTTTAGACCCAAGCATTTGTTATGTTCACTATGTTATTTGACTGAACAATTTGAATATTTGGAAAGACTATGTGTGTGTGCATATGAGACAAGTTTTATTTATTAATACCCTAAGGAGTAAACACTTGCAGTGATTATCTAAAGTGTCAGTTTAGCATTGCTCTTGGCCAGCTCAGCATAAAGATCAAAATTAGGGTACTAATTTAGGAAAGTGTATAAATTTTTCCATCCTTAAAGATGACAAAAATAAGCTGAAGTGAACCAAGCCTTTTCTGAGGTTTGTTGTCTACTGAAAAGGTCATTCATCCCAGCACATAGATTTCATTTATATATCTCTGTAAATAAAATCAGTAAGTGTGATTTATGTATGCGCTCCTATTATGAGCTGATGCAGTCAGTTTTCCTGGAATTAGAGATGAAGGTAAATTGAGGGCTGTCTTAGTTACAGATCTTAAGTTAGGTGCACAATAGAGATTCTTACATTCTAAATGTTATAGCATATTCAGAGAATTTGTTGCAATGTGGATTACTTTTAAGGAGATGTGGGAGACCTCTTCAGAATATTTGAGTGGTGAATGTTTTAGATGTATGAATAATATCCTTGAAAATCATTATTGAGAATATTTAAAGAAGATGATGATAAGAAATAAGTGCATCAAGAATAGGCAATTTCAGTGTGCGCTGTTTAGAGAATTGCCATGTGCAATATTTAACTACTGTCCTTAATCACTGTATTTAATTATTCAAAAAGGTGAAGCCCCATCCAGGGGGAAAAAAACACACAAGCAAATAACAACAAAAACAAAGCCCAAAACCAAGCTAGGAAAGAAAGCCAAAAATCATCAGTGAAAGAAAACTAGAAATATGCATCTGTGTGTGCTGGTAGTTCTTGTCTGGAAGGGTGATGTTTCATTCACCTCCATTGAGACGACAAATGCAGGTAAATGAGTTTTCTGATTGGTGGCTTTAGAAGCAGTAAACAAGAGAAAGTAGGAACTTAATTTTGAAATAGAAGCAATAGGAATCTGGTGTTATGTTGGAATTTGAATTTCATCAGACTTCTGTAATATTCAGCTGTCTTATGGCTCATGCTTCATTTACTGTCTTCATTAAAGGCTGAGTAACTTTATATTGGAACTTGAAAAAAATTGCAGAAGTTAAAATTGAAATTGTTTGGCTCAGAGTATTTATAAGCTGGTTGTTTGAGTTCTTTTATTCCATTGGAGAACAGAATAGTCTTTTCTTAATGCCAAGTTTCATAAGTTGCATTTAAAAAGTGCTATTTTTTTTAACCACCTACAGAGATCCAAGGTCTTTCAGAAGTCCTTCCAATTTTTTGCAGATCGTTTGAATAGAATACTGGGGACACTTTTGCAGCACAGAGTGCTTGTCTGTACTACGTTTTATCCATTACAACACTGTCTAAGCAGAATCAACTCTGGTGTCCGAGATTTTGTACCTGTTCTCACAAATTAGCACCTACCACACTACTTTTGCAGCCTCACCTCCATAATGAGATCTGAGATTTGTGAAAATGCCAGTAAATGCCCACACATGAAAGTTGTCTTGCTGTTCAAGTTGGCTCCTGAGAAACTGTATGTATTAAGTTCCTCATAATTTCTTGTAATTTATACCTCAGACAGCTATTTGCTGACCCATCTATAAGGGGAATTTAAAGAAACAGCATTGTGCGAAAGGGAGAAAAGGGACTGTTTGCCAGTGTGTATATATATATTTATACATATATATATGTATCTTTATATATATCTTATAAAAATATACTGAGTTTTTGGGTTCATGCTGATATTTCCCTTGTTTGCTTTTCTGTTGGGGTGTTTGGGTTAAATTTTGATGATTCACACAAGCTTTCAAGAGTTGGTTGTGTGGTTGTCCCTGTTGTATGGTTCCCCCTCGGAAATGTGTTCAATTGCTTTTGTGCTCTTACTATTAGATAACTTGTTCTAATAACTAATGTATGCTGCAGCATCAATCCTAATCACCATAGATACTTAAAATGGACTATTTCATACTTGTTTGCAGCAGCCTTTTATGCACTTAAAGATTGTTACCATGGGTCCTTGTTTTCAGAGCCTAACACCCCCAGATCTTTCAGTGAAGGTTACATTAGCTTATTGTCTAGACATTCTAGGTTTGTTCCAGTGAGTCCAAATCTGACATGTAGTGTCTGAATCTGGAGGAGATACTCTAAGAGGTGTGTTGCAATGCTGAGGGGAGCAAAAAGATGTATTACAGTTTGTGCATCTTTCATGATTGCCTAATCTTGCAACAGTGTGATACTGACTCATCAGACCATTTGATATACACTGACTCTCAAAACCCTTGAGAGAATTATTTTTTGCAAAATGGCTTTTTTTTCCTCCTATCTAGTATCACTGTAGTTTATTACTTACATGTACACCTATAACCTTTCCCTTTTTGAATTGCATTCTGCCTTAAGAAATTGGTTCTTCAGTTTGTCAAGGTAGCTTGGAATTCTTGCGTCCCTTGCCACCGTTCCTGTAAGTCCTGCCAGGTTAACATCACTGGTAAATTTTGTCTGTATGCTCCTTATTTCATGATTTAGGTGAAAGCACTAAATAATAGGAGCATCAAGACTAACTCTGTGTAAACAGTGTTTAATAATACTATTGTATTAGTAAAATTCAGGTTTCACACACAGTTGAGAAATTGTTTTAGAACAAAATGTATATCACAAACTAACCTTGGAGTCTTAGCTATCTGTTAGTATCTTAAAATAACTATGGGGTCATCAGCAGTAAATGAAAGATGCAAGAGGCTAAAGCGTCCTGTATCTTATCATGGTTAAAGTAACTTCTGTGCTAGGACTTCCACATAATGTTCATTCTCACTTCAAACTATATATATTTTATTGACTGTGTCCATTGCTGTATAAAAGCTTATTGCGATCACTGCATCCTTAAGGAGTTATGAAGGTGGCTGCTCAGTTGATGCAACTGAATCAGTTTCAGTCTGACTCCTGTGTCTCAGTTCAGGTAGCTGAGTCAGGTTTGGTTTTAGCTTTTAATCTTGTGAGTAGTGCCTCTGAGTTACCTGGAACCACTCAGGTACTTAAGGTTGAATACATGGTGAAGTGCTTTGCCAGTCTGTAGCTTTGCACTTAATGATTGTTACGCACTTCGAAGATATTTTTGCTGAATCCTGTCTTGAAAACTTTCAGCTTGGTGGGATCATGACTTTCTGAACGTTGGGCATTAGCAAACTTTTGTGCATGGGACCCTAAATAGTTTGCAACTCCTAGTAGCTGCAGTAACTTGTACTATAAAACCTCACTTTGTAGGGGTACAGAGAAAGCTGAAGTCATTTTAATACTATGTAAAAGCTGTACCTTAATTTGCTTCCCTTGTGTTCATTCAGTCCTTGTTGAAATGCATTGGGTTTGTCACCAGTATCGTCCCTTTTTATAGCTTAATCAAGCTTACACCTGGAAGCAGTTTGAAATTTAAAGTAGAGTATCTTTGAGGATTAAAATGTATTAATTACACATATTGGTGAAGACTGCTGAAGATCCTTCTGGATTTTGTTCAGAATGCTTACAGAGCACTTCATTTACGTATCATAGGTTTTGCTCCATTTCAGTACTCTCCATCTTGTATGGCTTAAACTTTTCTGATTTAAAATAAAATGAAAAATTCAAAGCACTGAATTCTTGATTCAGGAGTTGCATACTGAAATCTGGTTGAAAGAAAATATTTAATCGTAGGTTTTTGACACAGTGGTAAGAGAATCAGCCAACATGTAAGTTTTGTATATATTCATTATATTTTCTGTATGGTACCTGGTAATAGTAAGGCTCTAATGATGCGTCAAACTGGGGTTTTAAAGTAAGTTGAAAGGAAAAACAAAAACAACAAAACAAGTATACCTGTTAGAAGTGAATGCTCTTCTTGAATGCCTGGTTAGAGCAGATTATTGTTTTATCTTCTCAAAGCACACAAGAACACTCTCTTAAAGTGGAAGGTGAGCATGACTAATAATGTTTAATATCTCAAATTGCAATGTGTCTTTGTTATTAATGACACCAGGCTGTATGGTGATTCCAAGCAACATTTTAAAGTTAAGGTAAAAGGTGTTGGTAGGGGGAAAATAGAAGAAACTTAATAAAACGTTAGCATGACAATAAATGAATCTGCTAGAAACACAGAAGTCAGCAACATTCATAAATTGCAAGTTAAAAGCCCTGGAAGCTTCTCTCATATCAGAAAAAGAAAATAATTGGTGTCTGCTATTGTCAGCAGTATTATTTATTTTCAGTATTTTCCCTTTTGTTGCTTGAGATGATCTATGTAATTTCTTTCTTCCTTAGCCTTGAAAATGGAGAACAGAAGGAAAGCCAGAACAGCAAAGGAAAGGAAGCTTTCTTTGAGTGGTGTTATAACTTGGTGGTGGCATATAATATAATTTCTCCAAAAATGAGATAGAATGTACTCAGGAGTCATGCATTATATAAACTTAGTTTTCAGAATAACATTAATTTTGAATTGCTTCTTCTCAAAAGCTGACTTAATCGCTACGTGCAGTCTTCTGTAGAAAAGAGCTGAGCTAAAGCATGTGCACTGTTGGTCAATCCAACAGAAGAAAAACCCTCTCTATTTGCAGCATTTTTTTCAATGCATAAAAGTATTCTTACATGCACACGGATCTATAGCTGAGATTTTCCTTTTCCTTGTCCTTCCTCTGTCCCTTGATAACTAGGTTGGGTTAGGCTATTTCTGAGTATAATATTTCAAAACTGCATGAAGAAATATTGATATCAGCTTTCATTTTTCAATTTAGGCTAATTTCACAGCTAGGAAGTAAGATACATGCCACCTTCTGGCCCTCTTTTAAGGTCTGTTAACCTTAATATTTTGGCTAGTAACTGGGTTTGGGCATTTTGTTGTGGCCCATTTTTATTCTGTTTTTGAAATTGAACCTGCATCTAGTATTACTGACTTCTTTCCAAAAAGCATTGGATTGTCCTAAGTGGAGAATGATTGGTTTATGTTTAAAGCATACGTTTTGCAGTGCTGTGTAATCATAGCTGGGCTTAATATAGATATTACTGGGTAAAGAAGCAGAATAATAGACGGGAACCCAATTCTGGAGTTAGGGGCTGTAGTGAAGTTACTTTCCTTGTCTAAAAATTACTTTTATGTTGCACCTTTGCAAAAGTATTTAATTTCTCAAGGGAAGGTATTTTGTCGCTCAGGAGAATGCTGTACCCCAGGTGCTATTGTGGTTGCCATGGCAGTTTGCTAGCAAGCAACCTTTTAAATACATTACCACTGGCAAAGAAATGGTGTCTTTTTGATTGCTTTGACAGATGCTCATTTTATAGAATATTCTACACTCAGCAGATTGATTTGGGGGATAAAATATCCTTTTTTTTTTTTTCTAAAAGGTACTTTTAGATAAGTAAGTTTGAGTAAGCTTTCACATGATTTTATTCGATTTATATAGAAACCACCTATCCTCTTTTCCCCAGTCTGTCTCATTTTTAGAATCTGCTTTAATAACTGATATACAAGTGTGATTAAGCCAAGCAGGCTTCGCTTACATAATCTTACTAGGAAATGAATTTTCAGACGTGACTTTCTTGCTGAGAATACCTGCTTATTTTTTTTCCTTTTTCCCATCAGTCCCATTTCCATTGTTAAGTTCTGGGATGTAAAACAGCCAGTGTGCACACATGTAAAGGTGGCTGTGGAGACAACATGTTGGGTAGTAAGGAAGCGGGCTACTTCTTGTTTAATAACTGAGCCTGCCTTTTTGTTTCACTCTTCTGAGCTGCCTTAAAAAAAATATTAAAAAGGCTTTTTTTTTTTTTTCTTTTCAGATTAGAGTATAACTGTTATAAATTAGACCACACAATTTTCTGGTCTATTGAAATTATTTTATTAATCAAGTAAGCAGACACAAGCAAAACAGCGCTGGGCGTCTGGGGAGTCTCTGCTCCGCAACAGCACGCACCTTCCCTTTCCAGGGTTGCTGTTTTATAGCAGGTGAGTTCCGACTTGTCGGGACTTGTCGAACTGGCCGAGGCTGAGGCTGCGCAGTCCATTGTTGAGAGGGGGGGGTCGTTGTTAGCAGCTCCTAATCGACCTTTTACAATTGCAATTACCCTATTGAGAATACATAGCCCAAAAGTCGATGCCTGCTATAGTTGACAATAGTGTGGTCCTCTGCCGGTGATCACGCGTTGTGCTCATGTTCAGGTGGGGGGCTTGTGATGTTTACCCAACACCCCCTCCCGCTACCCGCCTGCCAACAGGTTCCCCAAATTCCTCAAAAAAAACAATGAACAAACCCCCACTAATTTATAACATAACTATTGTATCTTAATAAGCAAAAAAAAAGATGTGGGAATTTCTTTTGAAAGTGAGGATATTTGTATTCTTCACACCTAAGCATCCAAGGTACTGGAATTAAAAGGAAAGGACTTAAGGGTAAACTGTCCCTTTTGACACTTGCCTGAACAGGAAGAGCTACTTAGACCAAATAGCTAAGGATTATCACAGAAGGTGGTGTGGCTCAGGAACCTCTCTCTCGGAGACCCTGTTCCCATGTTGCAGTGTTTTGCAAGCAATGGGGAAGTGGTGATGAATCGCGAAAAACTGACTCCACAATCAGTAAGATTGTAAAGTAGGTATGTTTATTCAGCGCTGGGCAACACGGGGGGTAGTCCCACCAAAGTCGTGCGCAACAATTCGCTCGCTTGCATTCTATTTTATCCCCTAAAATATTACATATGCATTAAGTTTCGCAACACACCTATGCATATTCATTTCCTAGCTCCACCTAGCCCCGCTTCGTATGCTAATTATCTTATCAGTCCTTCTGCGCTTGCGTAGTACTCTCTGGTGGTCGTCCGGGTGGTCGTCGGGTGGTCGTCAGGATGAAGTAAGACGTCTTCCTCAGAGTTGAACTTTTAACCTCATCTCCTTGCGCATGCTCCCTGAGCACTTGGTCACAATCTGGGCCATAAAGTTGGTTTGGTCCAGTTCTCGGGATCCAAGAGGCTCCTGTTATCTCGACGCCTTGCTTGTTTACCTTATCCTTTATAAACAGTCTTCCTTATCTCTGAGCCTTTGCTCATCATCCGAACAATAGGGTTAGATTTATCTGGTTCTTGGAGCCCCAGGGGCTCATCTGGAGGCCTAAGCGCAGCATAGGCCCAGTACATCACAAATGTAGCACATATTAAGCAATGAGTGTTGTCTATATATTTATTTATAATCAGTCACTCTCTAATTTCTAATCCCATGTTTCAGTGACAAAGCTGCAGAAGTGTGCAGAGGCAGGGCTGGCTCATGTGTGGAGAGCTACAGAGATGGGATATTTCACTCTTCGCATTTCTAATCCACCTCCTTTAGGTGGGAAGGTGTTGGCATCTCCTGCAAGAGTGGATTTATTATGCCATATAGCATAAGTTGAAGTCACAGTAAAGCCCTTAAGCGAGGTTTTATTTAGCTGCTCACAGTGTTTGATGAGGGTTGTAGTGAAACTTAGTCGGAAGGTTATTCTAATCCTGTTCCACAATATGAAAATAGAAGTGTAATTTAAAACAAATGACTCACCAGACATTGAATGCCTGGTGAACTTCTGCTAGTCCCTAGTGCAGGAGGTCATCAAATCAAATATTGTGGCTGAATTTTTGAAATGCTTGAATAATTTTATGACCAGTAGTAGCATTTGTAGTTATGAAAGGTAAGATAAAGATCATCAGCTCTCATGCTTCAAGGCATAAGATAATCACTGCAGTGTTACAGGAGGGATATTTCCCTGCTGAGCACCATTACACAGTTGGTTATGTACATTATGAGGTGTGTTCTTTCTTTCGATATAAACCATTAGCCAAAGAGGTGACACTTGATGTGTGAACAGGTTACTAAGAGAAATCTTCTATTTGCTGCAGAGGAGATGTATGTTTCCGTATGAAAGGATTTTGTTGGATCACAATTCAAGCTGTTGCATATGGGAATGCTGATTCACTAAAAATCTTAGAAAGGTGAGGGATTCCCGTTTTGGGCTTGGTATAGCTGCTGTTGAGATGGTTAATGTTGTTATTATATAAGTGCACCATTATTTGTTTGCTTAGTTGATGCTCTCTCTTGCCTTACTCCCATTTGGAGTTTCAGATCACAGCCTGCAGGTGTTCAATTTTTGATTTCACAGTAATTGGTAGATAGACTCTTGGTGGGTCTGAGAGTAAAAGCGAGATCCTGACTCTGGATGTGGTCACTGACAAGGCTGTCAGGTATTGTTGGTTCCTGTCCAAGGTCTTCCCTGCCCTGATAGATTAGACCAGGTTTCCAAATGACTATTTAATACTTCTGCATTCTGTCTGCATTTAGAGTTAGCCATGAGAGAAAACAAAAACTGATCACAGCTCCTGCATCTCATAAAGGAGTCTGAAGTGCTACATCAAAAGCTAAGCTGGGATGAACAATCCTTCCTGTTACCTGAGCCATTCTGAGGCAAGAATAAAAGATTCTCTGTGGTGAAGAAAAAAATTGACAAGAAAAAAGCAATCTACTAAGAAGTAGGATTTGCTTATTTGAAAATTGTTCATCTGGTTTTGAGTCATTGAATAAAATGGTAATAGTATAGGGACTAGGATGCTGAGATTCATCTTCCCAGCATTTGGCTTGTATATCTTCTCCAAAGCTTTGCTCATTGATTAGATATTACCTTCCAGTTTGTAGTCTGTTAGTTCATACAGAAGCTATGGCCATTTGACCATGTGCCAGAATTGCTCTTATTCTGTCAGTACTTCTTCCTTTTTTCCCCAGGATTTATCCTTAGATATAATAATAATGAAAAATAATTTATATATATTCTGAGTCTTTCTTTAAATAGGCTAACAGGGCCAGGGTTTCATTGATTCTTTTCATGAAAGTTAGTTTCCTATTTTGTAGTCACCCTAGAAGCCCTTTTCTGGACACATTTAGCATTATTATTATTAATAATGAATTGAAAACAAATGCTAGTTTGTATGATACCTGATAACTCCTTCTGAGTAGCTTGAAGATGTCTTAAATATCCCAGAATTTCATTAGACCTTTTTGCAGCTTCAGTACCTGGGTACCTCAAAATCATTCTATCGACCAGCTTTCCTATCCTTGTACATTTATTGCTTACTCCTGAAATCTTCTTTGAAGTGTTTTTGTGATCCTTGTGTGTGTTTTCCTTGCTTTTATTCCAGATAGTTGCACTCTTTTCACAGAATTACAGAATCACAGAATTGTAGGGGTTGGAAGGGACCTCAAGAGATCATTGGGTCCAACCCCCCTGCCAAAGCAGGTTCCTCAGAGCAAGCTGCCAGGTAGGTGTCCAGATGTGCCTTGAATATCTCCAGAGAAGGAGACTCCGCAACCTCGCTGGGCAGCCTGTTCCAGTGCTCCGTCACCCTCACTGTGAAGAATTTATTTCACATGTCGGTGTGGAACTTTGTGTGCTCAATTTTGTGGCCATGTATTCAAGGGTTATGTGCTTGGGTGCCCTGGGAAGGTATTTTCTTTTTTTTTTCCCTTGCCTTGATACTTGGGTGCCAATAGAATTACTTACAAGCACCAGGAGAATGGCTGGGATCCTGGGGAGATGGAAGGGCACTGCACAGAAGTACTTGGGCACTCCAGGGAGATGCTTGTTTGCTGTGAGGAAATGCTTGTGTCATCCAAGGAGATATTTTTTGCCCTGTGGATATGCTTGGGAATTCCAAAGAGGGGCTTGAGTGCCCTGGGGTGGTGCCTGGGTGCTCCACAGAAATGCTTGGCTTGACCAGGGAAGTGCTTGAGTGCCCTGAGGAGATGGTGAATGCTCTGGGAGATGCCTGAGATCCCTGGGAAATGCCTGGCTACCTGGGTGAGATGCCTGTGCGATCCAGGGAGGTGCTTGAGTGCCCTGCTGAAATTCTTGGGGATGCAGGAAGCTGTGTGGGTGCTCCAGAGACATGCTTGAACACCGTGGGGAGATGTTTTGGAGCTCCAAGATGACACATCTGTGCCCCAGGAAGAGGCATGCTTTCTCCAGGGTGCTGTGTGGAGATGCTTGGGTCTTCCTCGGATGATCCTGGGTGCCCCATGGAGATGCTAGGGTGCCCTCAGGTGATACTTTGGTGCCCCTTGGTTTGCTCAAGGAGAAAAGATGGGGACCCAGAATGATTGTTGGGCTCTCCAAGTATGTGTTTGGTTTCCACAGGGAGATTCCTGGGTGCTACAGGAAGGTGCTTGGGTGTTCCAGGGAGGTGTTTTCATGGCCTGGGGAGATTCTTTGGTGCTCCAACACGCTGCTTGTGTGCAGCAGGGCAGCAGTGGCTGTGTCACCCGGGTGTCACAGTGGGCAGGGGGAGAGTGCTGGCTGTGTCACAGTGGAGCTGTGACATGGCAGCCCAGCTGGGATAAAGGGCCAGGGGTGTGGGTAGGCCCCAGTCGGGATGGAAGCCCCTGGCAGCAGGCAGCAGAGGGCAGAGCAGGGGAGGACAGGGAGGTGAGTGCATGATGGAGCAGGGGCTGAAGCGGTGTCCGAAGCTGAGCAGGGCCAGAGTCCTGCTGGAGCTCAGCAGCTGCTCAAGCAGGGGCTGGTTTTGAGCAGCCCCACAGCAGAACAGGAATTAAGTGTGTGCTGCACAAACGGTGTTGCAGACCTTCAGCCCCAGTGGTGATAGGCAGTGTTTTGGGTGTCCTGGGAAAATGCTTGGGTGTCCTGGGAAGATCCTTGGGTGCTCCGAGAAGAGGCATGGGTGCTCCAGGGATATGTTTTGGTGTCAAGGGAGGTGCTTGCTTGCCCTGAGCAAGACAATTGGGTGCTCCAGGAAGGTGTTGGATTCCTTGGGGAGATGTTTGGCAGATCCACGAAGATGGGTGGCATGCCCAGGGAGGTGCTTGCATGTTCCACCAAGATGTTTTAGGACTTCCAGGGAGATGCCTGAGTGACCAGGGGAGAACCTTGGGTGCAGCAGGGATATGCTTATGTGCCCCAGGGAGAGAATGCTTGTGTGCCCTGGGAATGTTTATGTTGTCCTTGCTCAAATTCTTGAGTTCAGTGCAGTCCAACCAGTTTCTTGGGCATTCAGTCAATCCTGTTAAATACCAAACCTTTTTTGTTTTGTAGACTCATTTAGACTCGTACAGAGTTGTAGAATAGTCAGCGCTGGAAGGGATCTTTAAAGGTTATCTAGTTCCAACCCGCTTGCCATGGGCAGGGATAGGGATACCTTGTATTAGACCTGTGATCAGAGGTAAAGAACAGGCCTCAAGACTTCACCTCATGGGTAAAATAAAGTAAAAAATTGCAAACTGACAACAACAATAACAAAAATAACCTCAGTCGGTTCTTGTTGTTTGATTTATTTCCAACAAGTATGACATGATGATAGGGTTACTCACAGCTTCACATGGATTAGGATAGTTTTCTGTTTTGTACTTTGATGATTGATAAATATCACAAGTTACATCTTTTAATAAGTTATTATATTTCATTTAGAATTCATTTGTGTTTCAGATTTATAAATATAGTTAATCAAATTCTGCTACATCTTAATTCACATTGAAATGTTTGTTAGCAATGAGATAATGAATTTACAAAATCTGGACATGCATAAGAACTTCTTATCTGAACCACTTGTAGTTTTACAACATGATCTGAATAATGGGCATATCTTTTAGTACTAAAACCTATAGTTAAAAATTAGATAAGTTAGAACAAATGGCTTATAGGCTTATTTGAAGTGCTGTTAGAAGCAGAAAAAATATTATAACAAGGGTCTTCAACATAATTGTTGTATTCACAATCAAAGTATTTCACTTATTGCTACAATTCTGTCATTTCTGTGGAGGGCCATGGATAGTCTGTGTGACAACTCCGTGGCTATGCTGCCTCATTCTTTTTGTTTCCTATTGAAAAATGTCAAACCCCACTGAATCAGTTTGAATATTAGATGTAAAATGCTGTAATAGAGATGTTCCAGAAGAAAGGAAACCCACTGGCTCTTATTATCCTTGGAAATTAATTGTGCAGCTAAGATAACTCATTTCCAGAACAGCTCTTTTTCAGATGAGGCAGGCATCGCATACTGGCCATCTTTATTGTTTTATTCAAGATCTATTCTACACAGATTCTGGAAAGCTTTCTATATAAATTCTGACCCAGACTTCCCTGCCTCAGACTGTGGAATCTGACAACTTCATAGACTTACATGTAAAAGCTTTTTATGTGGAAATCTGCCATAATTTTTCTTCATAAGCCATATTTTGAAGATTAGGTTACTGACAAACTGTAGACCTTAAAACATACAAAAAAATCAATATGTAAGTCTTCAGGAGAACAATCTGCTCACAAATTAGTCAGGTCTCCTAGATTTGCCCTAATCAAGGGAATTTAAACTTTCAGGTTTTAGACGTTAGATTTATAGAATGTCTTACAATTTAAAGCAATTTTAATGTGTGTAGACTAGACTAGAAAGAGAAGAATATAAGGTTAAAATTACCTTTGCAGACAGGTTCAGCTTGAAGAGAAGACAGAGACAGTTCAAAATAAAAGACTAATGAAGAAAGAAATGCAGTGCACAGGATGGAGGTATTGGATTGACAGATGCTGTGGAAGTCTGTCAGATCAAAAAAAAAAGTCATGCGAGAGGAGTAATAACTATAAGGTGACCTGAGTAACGTGTATGTTTTAAGGCTCATAATTTGGTGTCATGAGAAAGCCAAACTCCCAGTTCTTCTAAGAACAGTAATTGTGTATGGGAGTCTACTTAGGTTACTTTTGTTAACTTGTATAAAAACCAGCTGTGACTCCTTAGATATACACCTATGAAATGTGTATCAGAAGATTGATCTGAAACTATTATTCTTCAAGTTATGCTACAGAATCAGTAGCAAGTAATTCAGTTTATAAAATAGGAAGGTGTTAAGAAATGAATAGAGAAGAGATGACAAATTATAATTGTTTGGGTAATGTCATAAACCAACAAAGTACAAGTCCACTAGAGAGTAACCTCATCACTCCAAACAGGATGACCTTCTGCTACTGCCTCCAAAATGTGGTAGGGATGATGTCCTGGTGGGAGAGACCCTTATTCAAGCATGTCTACATCCTCTTCTGTGTGGTGGGACTTGTTCTCTTACAGGGCTGAAAGAAGTTATTTCAGATATATCACACCCTTCAAAAACTATTTTATTTATATTATGAACTCTGCTTCCTTACTTTGTTTTTACTTCATGAATGATTTCTGGTGAGCTGGAACTATATTTTTGACATGTGACCTGTTCACTTTAAAAAAAAAAAAAGAACGGGAAAAAAAAGGTAAAAAGTCATCCAGCCCTGCTAATACCTCTCCAAAATCTAATAAATAATTGCTGGCACTGGAGTTTTTTGCTCTTTTTGCTTTGTGAGAGATTAATACAGGTTTTGTGAGCTGTGTGTACCTGAAAAGCTGCCTGTACTGCATTCCACAAACAGACAGTCTGTATTTATATTTTGTTTCTTCTTGTACCAAATTTGTCTGCATCCATTCCTCAGGGAGAAGCTGGAGGTTGTGTCCGTGGTCTTTGGAAAACTCTCTAAAATATTTAGTACTTTGGAAATGATTGGCAGTCTCTCTGTTAGTCATGGTACAAGTTAGGGTTATTAGATTGATAGGGAACCAACATTACGCTTTTTGTGTCTGCAATGAGTTGCTACAGGCAATTTTTGTAGGCCCTTTTCACATAACTAGCTAGTAAGGAGAAATAGATGGAGAATAATGAACGTTTCACGCTTACTTGCTACAGCTATGATAACACACACTACAGTAGACTGTGAACCTTACTACACCTGGAAAAAAAAAAAGCTATGGAGAAATAGTTGGAGGAATTAAGCTAGATTTTGCTACTGTCTGGCAGTAAGTGTCACTTCAATGTGTGCGTATTGATGTTTCAAAAAAAAAAAAAAGTAGCCTGATTAAGATCTGTGAGTAAATCTGCTTATTAAACACACACACAGAGCTATCAGCTCAAAAGTTTGAGAAGTTGCCAGATGTGGAAAAATTCCTCCCCATCTGCCTTTGCCCACTGAGGAAAAGAAATAATGGCAGGCAGTGAGTGAGTGTGAAAGACTGAACAATACTGAATCTTTTGATCTTGACCTCCCTCTTTTTCTGTAAAATGAGTTTTTTTTTTTTTTTCTTCTATTCAGAGGCTTAGGGGAAAATAACATTTGAGCAGAGCCAACTATACTTTATCAGTGGTCTGTTCATTGCATGTGAAATAGTTTCAGTGTGGAAAGCATTTGCTGATGTGCTTTCAGAAGTTGTCACTTACTCTGAGAGATCACAGGTACTGTAGCTCTAAAAGCACTATGTTTGAGACACAGAAGTGATGGTAGACTGTTTATGCAACTGCTCTTACTAGCCATGTTGATAGGCTAAGCTGTTGTCAGAAATCAGGGAAGATTTACAAACTGATTTCTGCTGCAAATATGTGGTCATGTATAGGTTGCTTTTTCCTCTCTTGAATTTGGAAGGGATTACCCTAATTTCTTCCTGAATTGTGTGAGACAGCATGTTGACTTGCGTCATTCTAGGTGGTTTGTTTTCAAAGGAAGCTGATGGTCCGCAGCCTCCTGCCATTGTAATGACAGTTGTCTTTAATGTTGGAAAAACAAAGGTATGGTTAATGTAGTCGGAAATGAGGAAGGAGGAGCCGTGTTCCCCCTCTGGTGCTGTTGGCATGATGCTCTATGGTGTTTGGTTCATTTTAAAAACCTGTTCGAAGGAAAGTGCTCCCTGGAGCTGTTGCCTGGGAGCTGTTCCCAAGCTGGTTTGCCACAGGCCACTGTGTTCAATGGGTTTGTCCTTGCACTTAACTTGGATTTTGTGGAGGACTTAGGATCTCCTCTGTTCAGTTGTTAACTCCTTCACTACAGGGAAAGTAGATGATCTGAACAGGGGCCTGTTATGCCCCCTGCCTTCATTAATGGGAGAGTTCCCCAGGGCAGGCCTTCAGTTGAAGCTTTCAGGCTGAGCAGAACATCATGATCAACTTCTGCTGGTGGAGCCTACGGAATCTAGACTCGGCCTGTTACCACATGTCTTGCAGTGTATGTGCCCCATCAAATTTTTATCCAGGAGTACATCTCATGGGAATTATGGAAGTCTTTGTTACATCTGGCAAGGTTGGAATATGCTTGCATGGTTTATGATCCTGTGTCTCTGCGATGCAGACACTAATCTAGGCAGCAATGGCAGGCAACATAGCAGCTCTATTCTTTATTGTGGAAATGTTGTTGTTAGTACTATGCATTTGTTTAAGGCATACAGTCTGGTATCAAGGAACAAACTAATCCTTAAATTGTGTAGTTTTTCTCTCTACCAATATAATGAAGTGATTTTGTCTTTATTAGTATAACTAAAGCATCAAAAGCCAGCCTGTGGATACCAGGCCTTTCCTTTTTCTTTATACTGCACTGTAGCGGGTATTTGTGCCACTCTGACACCACCAATACTTGATGAATAATCTGGTCCAACTAGGTGGAAGATGGCAAGCTGGAGAGCCTGTGTCTTTGTGGAGGACATCATAGCTTTGGTCTGCAGCTGCAGACTTCTCATGGAAGGCTTGATTTCTTTGCCTGCTTGTTCTTCTGTTTTACTGGTACAGACATAACTGCTTGCAATTATCTCTTCAGAAATGAATACAACTGTATCTGTCCAAAAATGTTTTTGAGTTCAGAAATGTCTTGTGTGGTTTATGACTAATTCAGAAGTCTATCAGTTTCTGACAGAACCCTGCTGGAAGACAATTGTTTAAAGCCATAGTATGCATTTCTTCTTATTGTGCATCAATATCTGTTGTCAAACCGATTCCTTTGTGCATTCAAGATGTTTGGGCCTTTTGTGTAGGATGGAAGACATCACTTATCACTATTTCCTTACGTGGACTCTAGATAAAATGGCAGGTTAAAGATTGTTAAATTGCAACACTGCAAAATACAAACCAGTGAGATGCTGTGAGCAGAGGAAGAATTTCAAGGTAGTAATAAGCTGGCTACATCTAAGGGAAATTCAGTAAGGAATATAAATCACGTTGGTCACCTTGGAAACAAGCTGCTCATCTGTCAGTAAGTATTTGAATTATAATTTAAATATTTTATTATTATTATATCAACAACAAGGCTAATCATATGCTTTAATATGTGACGCTGCAGCAAGTTAATTTGTTGACACACCACCAAATACGGATTTTAGCATATGTGTTATAATGCTCTTTGTATTTACTAGCCAGTTCTTAAAAACTCCCTGTGACTGAATTAAGATGGGTGCTTTTGAATTTTATGTCAACTTCGTGTTAGTGCTTATCTTTTGTTGCTGATTCCTGAGCAAATTACAGTATTTGGTGTCCCTTTAATTATATGCCTGTACTTAGGATATCAGGATAGAGACTTCAAGGTTTTAAAGTTAGAAAGAACACCTGTATTTGAGATGAGCATGGCATGCACAGGCAGCATAGCTTCTTCTGCACCTACTTGTGGGAATTAAGGGTTGTTTCAACTGACATATATTTGAGCGTGTGTGTATACACTGAATATTTAAATAGTACAAATTATAGCTATTTCCTTTATCAGCTTGAGATTTGGTGTGTGGGAATTCCAGTGTGCCTCATGATCTGAGACTTGTCCTTAAGTCAAAGAGAACATCCTCTCTACCTCTCATCCGTGGGATGATACATTTTCCTTGTGTTTTTAATAATAGCAGATTTATGGGAGGTTTATCAGATTACAAGAATCTTGCACCTAGTTGGAAAACAGGAAGATTATTTGTATAATCTAGAATCTGTGTAGATTGTGTGCTGTATTATTGTACTATGTGCTACATAATTGCATTTTTAAGATTTTTTTTTCAGTATTCCTTTGGTTAGGAGGTCGTTATGCCACTGCATAAACCTCAAAATAATTTAAGCAGTGATCTCCATTTCCCTATTTTTTTTTCTCCCCTTAATTCTATAATGCTATTTCTGAAATCATTTTAACAGAGTATGGTTCTGGGGTAGTTTTCTAAAGTCAAAGTGGCATACAATTTTACCCTTCCAAAACTTTTGTGATGCTTCAGAAGCAGAGTTCAGAGCATGTGACAAGTTGCAGCAAGTGGCATGTGCAATTAAGATATTTTAAAATTAATAAACAGAAAGCTATTCAGAACAGACTGTAAAAAAAATTATGAAGGGGTTGTAGGGACTGATTTATGAGGCAAGACCAAAGGTTAAATGTATATAGCTTGGATGAAAGCATAGAAGGAACATAACTATCTTCAGGAATAAACAATTGGAATGCTTTTTTTTTTTTTTTTTTTTTTTTTTTTTGTAAATTCAGGATCAATGACTAGACAAAAGAACCATTTTAGGTGCTGAGATAATGGGAAAGTAAAACTACGGAACATCTTTTAATTTTTAAGGTTTCTGAAATACCTTGATAGTGTCTTTCACACAAATAATTGTATAAAGATCTTCCATATATTCTCCGTTTTATATCAATACTCAAAGATACGATTATAGGTCCTGGGTAGGTAATCAAAACTTAGAAATCTGATACGCTGTTACAATGGCCACTAGTAGTTAAACACAGTGATTATTTTCAAATAATCTCAGCAATTTTAATGTGGAACACAGGAATAGAGGAAGTTTCAGCTTCTCCAAAGGATTACATAGATTTGGGAAAGAGAAGAAACAAGGTTGCATTATTGTGAGAAACTGTATTTAAGAGAATTGTTCATTATCCAAAGACACGAAGTATGAAGAACTGTCCTGTAGGAGAAAGAAATAAAGGCTATACATTCCTAGAGGAAAAGTACTATAAACTGCAGGGCAGAAGATAAACCACAGCTCCATGCATTTCAAGGAGCCTGGAAAAGGAAGTCAGATTTCATGGACTTAAATGTAAAGCTAGTGCTAATTCAGTATCTGGATCACTATATATTCAAGCAGGAGGAAGAAAAGGTTAAGGTGAAAGTATTTACTGCCTTGACACTAATATTTATTTTCATATGTGCTTCTCTGAAAATTCTGCAGAAAGCCACGTGGTCTAAGTGATCATGACACAGCTTCTGAAGTTGTTCTTTCTCTATGTTTTCTCAGCAAAATGAACTGTTTTAATTACAGTTTTGAGAAAGAAAAACACCTTTTGGACTGTGATACACAAGGGCTTTTGGTTGTGGAAATGGAATGCCTTGAGTTCATCTCCGTCCTGTTATACCATCGCAGTCTTGTTTGACAGCCCCTCACCTGAAGCTGTAGTCTGTCTCCTTTGCTCCATGACAGTCTTTGCATATATACTCCTTGTTGGTTTTTTTTTCGTAATGCTTAGACCCTAGCTTGGTTTCCTACCTTTACATTTATTTATTTATTTGTCTTTGTCCAAACAGTAAGGTTTCTCCTTTTTGGTTAACATTCTCACTTTGAACTTAACTGAGAGGCTCCCTCTGTTTTCTCTCAAAGGATACACCTTAAGGATGGAATCAGTGATTTATTTTTCTCTTCTTTACCCCCGTCCTAAAAGGGCTGTTATTCCTCTTGTTAGTAGAAGAGGAGGTTTCCATAGTATTTCTCCTCATCTTTGCATTCATGGAGGCCATTTTGTGCAGCTGTGCAGGGATGTGTGTATATTAGAGGGTTTGTCCTCTAAGCTTGTGCCTGCTTTTCTGCTCAGTTTTTACTAGATGCTGGTGAGTTAACCGGCTGTCAGTCTGTTTACCCTTTCACCAAAAGCTCGTTGAAAGTATAGGTTCTCCTGTATAAACAGAGCACAGAATTTAAACTAGCAATACTGGCTCAAAGGTGTTTTTTTTTTTTTTTCTTTTCCTTCTCATTCAGTGGGAGATACTTGTAAACGAAGGTTATTTTGAAAGCTGTTACACTAGCAATAGCAGCAGTACAAAACCACACACGGGTAAGAAGCAGTTTAGGGGCGTGAAGTATAAAAACAATAGGGACACATGAACAGAGCACAATTTGTGGCACAGTGTACGTGAATCCAGGAACTTGCTAAGACACAAAGTATGATTTGTGGAAAACTTTTTTCCAGGATTCAAGGGCAGTGTAGTCATTTGCAGCTTCTAGGCCTATGAGGGGACCTTGACCTGCCAGTTCCACCTAGTTCTCTCATCTTGTCTTGGCAGATAAAAACTGGTATTTCGTAATAAACTCTGGTGAAGTCATGTTGATTTTCCTTGATATAGGGTTTGTATTATCAATTATTTTTTCAACAAGAAAAATCAGAAACTTGTGTTAAGAAAACAACTCTCAAAGATACTTCAAAGTGTGGTCTTCACAACCTTGTGAATTCTGTGGACCACTTTACTTTTGATAGTCATCACCTTTCTGGCTTTGAGATGTCTCTGGCAATGCTAGTATGTTTTCATAAATCAGATAGTGTCCTGTCTGTCTGTACTATGTGGGTGACTTGTTTTTGGTTACAATGTGAGTATGTTATACTGCTGTTAATAAAAAAGAGTAATAGTTGGAAAAATTTGTGAAGGGAAGAGAGTATTGGAAACTGCTGGAAACGAGAATTCTTTTGCTCTGCTTTTTGATATTACTGATCTAGTCACAGCTTGTTTAGTTGTGCTCCTTCTTTAATTTTTCATTGCTTATTTACAACTAATGCAAAATCACAAAAGACATCAGGCTAGAATTTTGCTTTTTAATAGAGATGGTGTAAATGCATTTCATATACAGAGAGAAATCTCCACCCTTACAGTGACAGTGGAAGCTCACATTTTTTTGTAATGGTTTTCTCTAGGGAGGGTAGGGGGGGAGAAAACCATGAAGTTTTCATCAGCTGCAGTCTGACTGTTTTGCTTTTAAACAAAATTTAATCTAGCTTCAAAAATTGAGATAGCTAGCTTTGGAAACAGACCCCAGCAGTTGAAACCAATAATGCAGATTCAACTCTTTTTTTTTTTTTTTTTCGTTCCTTCTGTGGGATATTTTTCTAGACTGTTTACCACCTCAGCAGTATGCATATGTGTATATGCACACATGCATATGTTTACACATGCCTTTAACATATCCATGAATGAGGATTTATCATTTTTTTTTTTTTCAGCGCTGCAGGTTGGCTCAAAGATCATTGAACTTAGAGTATCTTTCTTTCGAATTTCACAAGGATTAGTTCTGTATGTTTCTGACACTGTACGCTTCTGACACTGTCCTTTATTTCAGAGAATTTGACTGCATTTTGATGTTGCTGCTTACCATTGGTTAGTCAGTGCTTATAGGTGAAAGCCTGCCTTGCTTGCTCACGCTAGAATTAGGCCTTATTGCTGGTCAAGTGCTCTGAAATGTACATAATGGTACCAGTAATAAAATAATAATTGAGTATCATGAGTAACACTGTAATGCTGACTCTGTTCCAGACCTCCACTCTGAAAGGTCAGGATGCTGTGTACTACAGATTAAAATTCTGCTTCTGGGAGAGTCCCAAAAAGCTTGTTTGTATTAAGGCTCTTTCCCATGTTTAGATGTTGAATTTTCACCCAAACAAGACATGCTTACAGTTAGCTTTCATGGACAAGGAGGGTTGAGTTTGCACCTCTCTGGTCATCTTTCGTTCTTTGTACTCTGCCCACTCATCCTGGTGGGACTTGACAGAGTCTGAGTGAATGAATTTCTCAGCAGGTGATACTGTTAAAGGAAATGG
Organism: Heteronetta atricapilla; assembly: GCA_011075105.1. Lineage (NCBI taxonomy): Eukaryota > Metazoa > Chordata > Aves > Anseriformes > Anatidae > Heteronetta > Heteronetta atricapilla. The sequence goes on along the minus strand of CM021735.1, from coordinate 1,157,847 downwards.
GAAGAAAGACTTCAGTGACTCTGTATGATGGTAGTGGATATGGTCATTCAGAGCTATTAGAATGGGAAGACTAAGGGCATGTGTTCCAATTTCATGTTACTTAAGTGCAGCTAAGCTTGGACTATGTTATCAAAGGGGAAAGCATTAAATCACCAGTTCAATTTCATAGCCAAAAGCAAAGCAATTAAAATAAAATTTAGTACTAAGCATTGAGGCAAGAATTAGGGTTGCAGGTAAAGAATATTTTTTTATGATCATCTGTTGGATATATTTCTTTCTTTTACCACTCCTCTTGTTTAGCTCACCTCAGGTTATGCCTAAGGAACACAGTATTGTTGCAGAAATGCCTCTTTCAGTAACTTGTGCTGTAAATCACATCTGATTACCGTATTTGCTAGGATGAGAAATACATCTTGCATTTTTCAGTTATGTCAATTAAGGTTATGTTTATAAGGAAAAAATATTTATAATACCTAAAATTAAGGTCTTTTTGTTCTGCTGCTGTCTTCTATGTATTTATTTTTACATTACAAATTTAATTTAAAAAAGCACAAACAACAAGACTAGATTGTATAGTAATGACTTAGAACAAAGAAAGGTGTTTAGCATGGCTTAGAGGTATGCTTGGAAGAGAACTGTTCTGCAGTGATCTACAATTTTCTTACCTGAATAAGACATTTGGCTCTAATCCTCTGTGGAACCTGGTTAAGACAGAATAGTCTGTACCCATAAAAATAACATCACTAGATCCTCTGTTATGTTAAACCATCTGATTTAGCTTCTGCAATATTCCAGCTGAATATGGGAGGGCACTTCTTTACTGTGAGAGTCACAGAGCTCTGGAACAGGTTACCCCAAGACGTGGTAGAGTCTTCTTCTCTGGAATTATTCAAAACCTGCCTGGGTGCCATCCTGCGCAGTGTGCTCTATATGATCCTGCCTGGCCAGGGGGGTGGGACGAAGATGATCTTGAGATCTTCCAACCCCAACAATTCTGTGATCCTCTTGAAGTCAAGGGGTTGCCAATTTAACAATGGTGATGAGTATGCCACTTTAAGTCAATATTTCCACAAGTATTTATTAGTATTTATTAGCAGTATTTATTTATTAGTTATTATCAGTGAGTACTGAGATCCGAAAGGAGTTTCTTTCATAAGAGAAATCAAAGCCAAAGCACACAGGGCTTTGGGACCACATCTATACGATCAGTAAACCAGAGGCAATCTTTCTAGGGAACAGAGCTATTTCTGTAAGAATGAGGTGATTATATTGCTTTGTTTTCTAATGGGCTCTAATATATTTGGGAACAGTAGTAGCATAACCTTCTATTTGACGTAGACTTATGTAATGGTAACTCTTACAGCCAAGCATGAAGCAGTTAGATTTAGAATAAAATCTCATGCGTTAAGAGCCTTTGAAGAAGAAAAATGGGTATAAGATCGGTACTAAATAAGAAGGGAGAGTAGTCGAGTTAGATTTATTATGTATAACTTCCTTCTTGTGTCCCTGTGGTAATTTGTTGAGGTTTCTGTCATGGGTTCTAGCCAGGGAAAGCAATTAACTCTCTCTGTGTTGTGAACAGGCCAGCTGTATTGTACTGATGAGTACCAGTTGTGTAAGTGAATAGACTTAACAGATGATGCACATTTTTTTAGCTATAGGTTCATTGGAGGAGCATGGTGCAGATGGGATCATTGTCATCACACTCAGGGTTTTAGCAAGGCAGTAATGGAGAGCAGCATCAGACTGCTGATGCCAAACTGGAAAGCTTGCAGTCGACCATGGCTGTGCCATGCTGATGGACTGTGAATTATAATGTATATAATTTATAGCTTGCCTTATGAAATCATATTTGATGGCAAGAATTTCTCACATGGGCTTTGTGATGAGCAGCGTTGTTTTTTTCACCTTCTTAACATTTAGGAGACGGCCAAAACATCTCAAGCTTTAAGGAAAGCTATGTAGAATGCCTAGGGAGGAATATCATCATTTTTTCATCTTCTGTTGCCTGCAGCAGGATGGGAAGAACCAGTACCATTTTATGTTTTGTGTACTGTTTCATTTCTGATGAACTGCCAAACGTGACTGTGTTGAAGTTGAGCAATGTTTTCTTTATTGGGATACGTGTTACTGTAACCATGCAGCCATTTATACTATTTAAAGGGATGAAGCTTGGGTATCCTAATATCTTACTACGTTTAGGAATTTGTATTTATTCCTAAATTAGCATTTGGAGTGAAGCTTAAGAAAACTTCTGATCTGAAAGAAGGGTAGCATGTACAAATGTGATTATTTCCTAACTACACATACATGTGGGGAATGAATGAATGAATTTATAATATGAACTAGTGAACATACTACTTCTAAAAAGGACAGCGCTTTTTCAGTAAAAAGTAAGCACTTTTTCAGATGTTTTTAAGGCAAGGTTAATAGAAAAGAGCGAGCTGACACCATCATGGGACTTAGAGCCACACAGGCTTATATTATAATGGCACAATGTTGCTCAGACATTGGTCTGCTCTGGATCAGCAGCTGGAGAGCAGGGATGGTGACACTTAGGTAAAGACAATGAATCCTGCCTAATGGACCGTGAAACTGAGAAGAAGCTTGCTTGCTACATAGCCTGTCATAATCCAGTTAATTAAAGAGCTGATTGAGCAATGTATTTAAAGAGAAGTCTACACCTACTCAGGCACACTACTTAGTAACCTCATTGTGCTGCCTTGTGTTCTAAATACAAGTATCAGTATATTTTCAGAGAACAATTAGAAAAAAAAAGAGACTGAATAATCCAGAGTAAGGCAATCTGGATTCCAGTAAATTCTAAACATCACAGTGTCTGCAGTTACACAAGATGAATCTTGACTTGTTTTTGCTAGTTGCTTTGGCATGTTTGAGCATGAATGACAAAGATGCTGCTGTTAGCCAAAAGCTGTTCCCCCAAACGTTCCATTCTGCTTTTTGTGATTATTTGTAATGTGTTCTCTAAGCTACATTATCATACGTGAATTCTGACTGAATATTAAAAAAAAAAAAAAAATTTATTTGCAATCGTCAGAGATGCCTTATGAATAAATTATCAACTATCACTAAGAACTGTAGTTGCACACGTTACAGGAAAAAACTGTAAGACAGTGAAAGTTTTCCATTAATGTATTTATCAAATGAATGAAGTAATTCACCTAGGGTTAAGAAAATAACTCTTTTCTGTTACAAGAAATGTGTTGCTTTTATTTTCTTCACTGTTAACAGGTCAGTGGCAGCTTTCTAACTGATTTAAATGATCTCTTGCAGAAACTTCAGTTTAACAGACAGCTTTTTTCCTAGGAGATGTCAAGGCTCTTGAGGACCATACCCCCAAACCAACCACACAGACATTTAATAATACACTGTAAATTGGCAACCTAATGATGGAAAATACAAGGGAGGAGTGGAACTGCAAGTTTTCAGTTTAGCTGACAGGAGTCAATTCAGTAGAATTGTAAAAGAAAAATCTTCTAACTAGAGGGACACTAGACAGTCTGGTCAGCAAGCGTTAAAGAGTGTGCTACTGATTTTGATCATACGATTGTGGTATTTTGAGAAATGATAAGAAAAAATACTGTAGCTGAAATATCTTGGCTTGGCTCCAAAAATTTGGTCACATTAGTGAGGACTCAAGTTATGAGAAACTCTATTTTTTATTTTATTTTTTAAGGCAAAGAAAATGTAACATAAAGCAATGAGAGTAATGATTTGTATATTGGTGAAAGCATTATCAGGGATGGTAAAAAGGAGCTCATCTTGTGCCTAGATAATATTTTAATGCCTAGGGTTTAATTTCACCAGAGGGGAGTTTAGAAAGCAACCGCTTCACTGTATGACTGCTGCGTGGATGCTTTTCTAATGTAGCTGGAAAAGACGTACCAAAAGAGTGCTCATATTGTGATCTTGGAGAATGAGCAGTCTCTTGCTAGAGTATGTTTGGTAGAAGAATTTAAGCCTGAAAGTGGTGAAATAAACAGCTGGGACTTTGGGGTGGAGAGGGGAGGTGACTTTACTTGAATATCCTGTTGTCATTGTCAGGAATGTTACATTAGTTCAGACATGGCCTGCTCTGCTCTGCAAAGTATGACTATTCAAGGGTGATTTGCATGTAAATGGGTGTTTTAATGCTTATTTGTGTGTTTAACCTGATAGTTATATAGTTGTAATCCCTAGAGAGGCAATTAAATTGATAGAAAGCAGATATGGAATACTGATACTTGTCTCAATCGTAAAATAGGTGTATCAGTGTAAAGCACTTTTACGCTGCCCCGAGGAAGAGGTTACATTGTTTTAATGAAGCTCTCAAAGTGATAGTACTTTCTCATATTATATTTATACTTATTATATTGCTTACGGATTCCTAGGTGATGCTACACCAGCCCTAATTTACGGAGGCGTTTTCAGCTAGCTACTTAGTTTTGATGCTAGAGTAACATTTCTCAGCCTTGTTGAAATGGAGCTTTTCCCTCGGCTTATCTGCTTTTGTTAGGAGTTTCTTCCGTGTGTAACTGGGCAGCAAGTCCATCCCTCTAAGCCAGGAATGGTGAGGGTTGTCTGTGCTTGCAGCACTGCCCTGTCTTGGAGAGATGAATCGCTACTAAGTTGGTAAACACGTTTAAGGCTAGCTTGAACATTTGCAGCCAACAACTAGTTTTTTCTCACTCTTCTGACTGAGGGAACTTGAGCTGCTGCCGGCTCTCAGGGAGCTGCTGACTGCTGCTCTGTCTTGCTTTATGGCTCCCTGAAATCTTTTTGCATTGCACAGTTTGCAAAAATAATCTTGTGCTAAAGGTTAAAAACAAAAAACCAACAACAGCAAATGGGTATTGGTTATGTGAGACATATGCAAAAGAGGAAAAATGATAGGAGCAAGGGGGAAAAAAAAGAACTGAAGTCCAGTGAGTCTGGCAGCAGAAAGGAGATGAGAATGGGAGAGAACAGAATCAGGGAGAATTCAGAGAGTAAAAAATAAATATAAAGAACAAGGAACTGCTACAGCACGTGTTTGTTTTTGCATAAGCATAGGGTGACTGAATTTTTAGGACCTCTCTTCTGGTCCACTGCTGTTGTTCTCTGCTATTTTGAAAACTTTTTTTATTTGATTCCATCAGCTTGTGAATATATTGTAAGATTTAAAATCTAAAGAACAACAGATGTTGGTTTTACTAATTGAAAAATGTAGATAATTTAGACTAGAGTTGAATACAGCTGACATCATGGCTTAGTAATAACTTGAATAAAAGGGGGGCTCGCTGGGGAGACACTACCCTGCTCCCATGAATAATAATGTTTTCTATTAAGGAATCAAGAATTAGAGACCAGAGCTTTCTGAAAAGCTGTCCATTTATTCTTGACTTTCCTTTTCTGTCTATGCTTCACTATGGAGTGCTTAAAAATTGGAATTAAAGTTGGGAAAATTTGCTTTCCAACCAGAACACAAGTAAATGCAAGACAGTTGCAAGTAGAGTAACTGATTCTGATACTTAATAGATTTCCAAATAAATCATCTGATAGTGCTCTGGAACATTGCATAGTTCATTTCATTTTGTTTTGATTTGAATGTTACTGTCTTCCATTATTTAAACTGTGAAGCCCTAAACAATGGGTGATGATACTGCTAATGTCCAAATGGATTATTACAAAAAGCACACAAACAGTGATTTGCAATAGCAGATGCAGAATACATTGTTTCAAGATTGCTTGTTTGTGGTTATTACAGGACTAACGGTTTAAAAAAGAGTAGGTCTGTTTCCCCTTTTTGGTTAACAGAAACTCCCATTACTATTAACAGGATCTATGCCCTATTTATAGCAGAGATAAATTTGGCTTGATGTGACTTTTGTTGGAGGGGACAAATGGAGACAAGAACCTCTAGTTGTGATTTGGTTTCTTTTTATGTTTAGATATTTAGCAATAGCATTCCAAGTGGGACATGAAGAGGGTCAAGTGGTTTGTAAAGTTTATAAAGTACGTTTGTAGATGAGAAACTCTTTTGCTGGCTGTGGGTTGGTTGTCTTGGTGATTAGGAGGGTGATGAAGATGGTGAAGAGCCTAGAGGGGAAGACGTATGAGGAGCAGCTGAGGTCACTGGGCCTGCTCAGCCTGGAGAAGAGGAGGCTGAGGGGAGACCTCATCATAGTCTACAGCTTCCTCACGAGGGGGAGTGAAGAGGCAGGCGACCTATTCTCCATAAGCACCAGTGATAGGACCCATGGGAACGGGGTTAAGCAGAGACATGGACATCCAGAGGCTGGACATCAGGAAGAGGTTCTTCACCGAGAGGGTGGTCGCACACTGGAACAGACTCCCCAGTGAAGCCCTCGCTGCACCAAGCCTGTCTGAACTGAAGAAGCGTTTGGACTGTGCACTTAGTCACATGGTCTAAAATTTGGGTAGACCTGTGCGGTGCCAGGAGTTGGACTTGATGATCCTTAAGGGTCCCTTCCAACTCAGGATATTCTATGATTCTATGATTCTACAATTTTCCCTGCATTAAAGCTTTTTCTTTTCTTGTTTTTATTTTTTATTTTTTTTAAATGATCAGAAATTACCTGAGGCTTTACATCCAAAGTGTTCATTTTTCCTGTTTACTGTCTCTGTGATGCAGCAAAGATTTAACTTAGTCTTTTCTTTCCTTCCCTTGTGCAGAGTGGACATGCACCAAATGTGTTTTTTATCGCATTTTGCAGTTTAATAAGCCAAATACTTTAATCAGTAGTGTTTACTTTGGTTTAGTTAGATTTCTTACAGAAATAAAATTCATTTTCCTTTGAACAGCCATTTTTTTGCCCCAAATTGTGATTTGTATGTCACACAGAGGCAGTACCATCGCGTGTCAAAGCTTAACACAACTTCTGTCTTGCTTTGGTTTGTATGAGATGATGAGTGGTTCTGGTGCAGCAAAAAAATATCATATCAGGTGCTAAGCAGGTAGCTCCACTGAGGTAAGTTTCTTGTGCTTTGTACTCAGAGTGTACTCGAAGCATTGCTGGCTGTGCTGGCACCTATGGTAGAAGATAACATGCGTATGTTTCCCTTTAAGTTCACGAACACTATTTAGAACTGTAAGGAGTAATGGTCATTCCTGATTAGCTGTCGGGTAGGTGAGTACTGCAATAGAGAGAGCTCGGGGTAGGTAATGAACACGATTTTGGTAACTGTTAAGGAAACCCTTGAAGCCAGTAAAACAGTACTCACTGAACCAACCTACTCTGTAATGTAACAGTCCTTACTGAAAAGCTGAAGCCCAAATGCCTTTGTTGTTGCAAATAAGTAGCTTATGTAGATGGAAGCTGGTGATATGTGAATGATCATTATGCTGTGTCAAGTCTCATATTAAAGACCATAAGTATACCTTTTTAAAAGAAAAACAAACTACTTCACCAATCTGGAGAGAAACATTAATCATGTATTTTTATCACCTCAAAAGACCACTAGAAGATGAGCTCTAATATTTCAAATGTGACATGTAATCTATACTCATGAATCACAATTTGAGTTCCATTATAACTGAGTACACCACCGTGTGATTTATAGATTTTACTCTAACAATATTAAGTAAAAACCCAAAGCTTTTTGTGATGAATACCTAACCTTTTACAGGAATTTGTAAAATTGTGGCCCAAAACAACAGCTTTAGCATTGCCCTTCAGGCTTTAATAACAAATTACTACTGCTGGTTTTGACCTCTCAATATTATTCTCCTTAAAGGAAATGTGTTAGTTGAAGATTAATACTGCAAAGGTAAAAGAAGATGTGAAACACTGAAAGGATATATGGGAACTGCGCGGAGAAACACTGAAAAGAGTTAAATAAGCAAAGTTTGAAGAGAGGGATCTTTTCTTCCTTCTGCTTCTGTTGTTACGCCCAGTTCTTACTGGATTCGAGGACTTCTGCTGAAACCCAGTGTTGGTTGTTCTCAGTTTCTCTATTTATAGTTAAGCCATCAATTCAAGTTCTTATTCTCCTTTTGAGAAATTTATATTGGTTGCGGATTTTCTTTTATGCCTGCAAATTCTCATATTTGGCGTTACAGTTCAGTTCCCCCACCTTTGAGAGTTTTAATCCTCATACTTCTCTTTGGGGGAAGAAAGGGGAGGATTGTTGTCCAGTGAGTTTGGGGAGGAAGCTGGGGATAGAGGGTAGAAGCACATCAGGTTAATTTTCAAGAGAATTCATTGCTATTTAGATATTATGGATTTATTTTTAGACATCTTTTCATTCCTCTCCCTTTAATGCCAGAAAATTATTACATATGCAAGAATAAAACTCCTCAAAGCCATATTCCAAAAGCCCATTAAAAAGAGTCTGCAAGCAGAACAGTGTGAACACACATCAACACCTGAGTGTTTCCCAAGTGGCTATGGCACTCAGTGGTGTGATAACAAGACGTGTGGGAGGATTTTTCTTGGCTTTTATCTTCTGTATATTGATGCCTCTGACTTTTTAAAATTCATTTCATCAAGTGTCACTGCAACAGAAATAACAGAAACGCAGGAGCGAGGTAGTTCAAGGTGTTTGCAGTGGTATACAAAGTCTTGCCTCCAGGCCATCATTTCTAATTCAGCCCAAGTTGGTAGAGGTTGAAAATCAGTCCCAACTGATAGCTGTTTGGTGGCCAACGTGAGGTGATTTAGTTAATAATTCCTGCTGGACAGGCGTCTGTGGTATATAGAAAGTGTAAGCAGAGCTGGCGTGGTTTTTGTTTTTAAGGCTGGAAAACATGGGAGTATTTCTACTGCAGCTACTGCTGTTTAGGAAAGTTAAATACGTTACCTGAATTTAAGCAACGAAGCAATTTAACTAACTTAGTATTTGCACAATTAAGGCCCCCCCTTCAAAGATTAAATGCTGGCAATGTTGTACTAACCCCTATCAGCACTACTATTGCATCACCATAAGCACCCTGTGGCAAGGGCTGAGGGAGCCTGTAGCTTGGTGTCTGCATGTGGCTTCGCAGAGGGTTGTGCTAGGAGACCACACTGTGGGGTTGACCAGCTCATCTGAACTTCATCAGCTAAGGAAGTTCTCCAGCTGTGTTATTAGTTACTAACTTCCTTGAGTGTGAGCAATCAATAACAAGGAGAAAGAGATACGGGAAAAATGAGTCTGATTCTTTTTTCTTTTGTATGAACATATGTAATACTAGAATTAATCTTTTGAAAGCCTTGAAAGCCATGAATTACTTTATGTAAAATCTGTGCTACTAAGCAGAAAATTTGTCCTGCTGAGGGAAAAAAAAAAAAAAAAAGAGAATTCTTCAGTATAATATCTGGTTTTGTGGGGAAGGAAGGGAGAATATTTTACAGTTTACAGTATCACTTTGGGATATTTAGACAGGCTAGTAAATGATAGATCTATTCTCCATTGTGAAAACAGTAATTTTGAATTTTGGTTTTGCAATACCACAAGACATTGCTCAAGCAAACAGAGATATGAGGAGAAACTACTACTATTCCTAAGTCATCATGGTTTTTTTTTTTTGTGTTTTTTTTTTTTTTTTTTTTTTTTTTTTAATTGGGATAACAGAGAGAAAGCTAAAAATGGTCTTAGGCAACTGGCTTGATCTTCTACCTGTGTGGGATGTGGAAGTGGAGCAGAGTGCTGTTCAGTAATAGTGCTGAACAGTGCTGTCCAGTAACAGTGCTGTTCTGTTCCTGCAGCAGAAATCTGTTTCACAGACAGCTGAAATACCCACTGATCAGCTCTTCATTTGAATTTGCCTTATTTTCGTGCCATATCTGTTCAGCACTACAACTGGTAGCATGATGTGCAGTTACCATGCCTTAATAATTTTGGCTACCTATGAGTTAGAGTTAGGATTTCCAGTGTTGCGTATTTCTGATACTGTTTTATGCGTTTGAAAACTTCATCAGTTTGATTTTTAATTAATGTAAAAAAAAAGTTTGTGTTTCTTTTCCAGGGTTTTAATTTAAGAAAAAATACTTTTCCATTTTTTATTAAGAGCAAGGAAAGGAAACCCTTCATTACTGTGTTGCAAGAGTTTTGACTATTTTAAGGAAGAATTTTCCACTATATTTGCCTTGTTCTTTGTTCTTTAATGGTAGAGTTAAACCAGATCACATATGGAGTTGGAAATGAAATTTATCTTCTCTTATTTTAATGTTATGTCATATTATTTATTTAACTGAGCCTGACTGTGACTTTCCTTGGTTGTTCTTCCCTGCAGATATTGATGAGTGTGCTGCCCAGATGCATTACTGTCATGCCAATACTGTGTGTGTTAATTTGCCCGGATCCTATCGTTGTGACTGTGTCAAGGGATATGTCCGAGTAGATGATTTCTCATGTACAGGTGAGCTCTTCCCTAAATAGCAATAGTGTTATCATACTCTGTGTGCTTTGTGTATTCCTCACTTCCTAATAAGTCCCCAGGCCATACCGAAAGCAATGTACTAGTTGACCCACAGCTGGTATAATAGACACAAGTGTGATAGATAAAAATGGTATGAGGTATGTTTCCTATGTATGCACCCTTTATGATTAACTGGAGGGTGGCTCAGGAAGCTTTGTGATGCATGCACCTGAGTGCTGTTGTCAACCAGGACATTGTCCCTTCATGTCCTACATCTGGATTGCATGTGAGGTGGACAGCTGGAGATCAGATCATGTCAGGTTCCCAGCACTGATGTGCCCATCATCTTACTCCAAAGTCTCAGTCCTGCCTCTTCACAGGAGAAAGACTCATCCAAACCATTGGACCTGCTTGATTTTAGCAAGGACATGAAAAGGGTTCACGCATAGTGAGAAAAAATGATGTTTTATTACGTATAGTATAAATTGGTCTATGGATTGAAAAATCAGAAATGAGCTAGGAGGAATTTTTTTGTAGACAAAGCTGAGATAAATATATAAAAACAAAACTGAAAACGTATGATTACATGGTGTGAAAATTGTTGCTGTTAATGCTGAGAATAAATGTATCCAGGTCTACTGCACGTAATTTAGAAAAGTGATACACTATCATTAGATAATAAATCCAGTTATATATATATATATATATATATATATATATATATATTACTACTTGTCAGCAAAATGAGCCCTAAAAATTCTTAGGGAAAGGTAGATAGGTCTCATTTCCATCTAGAGGTTTTTAAGAAACCTTTCCTGGCAATCTTTAGGAAAAATATGAGAAGTTACTGAAATGCCTTGGTCAACTATACTTAAGTGGATAACATCTGTCAGTCACAATCTTCTAGAAAGGCTGATCTCAGCATTCACGGTGCACCTATCTGGCAAGGAAAGAAAATATAAGACACATTTATTGAAATGGAAATAAGCAAGCTTGACACAATACCAGGTTTAGAATTGTGTTAGGTGAGCTATTCTCTCAAGTGGAAGGATGGCACGGGAGTATTCAATATGAGAATAATTTCCAGCCCAGAATAATTACATTGTAATGCTCTTCTTGTCCTTAGGGAAGGTCACAGTAAATGTTGACTTTCATGATGACAGCATGTCTTGGAGCCATGATGGTGTGCTTCATAAAAACTTCAGGAGGTCCTGCTCACCTCTTGAGGGAGGCTGATACTAAATACTTGCCAGGAAATTGATTCTTAGTTGGCCCAGAGAGTCATTGTTTCTATATAAATTTTGTCCTTGGAGTTTTTCTTCATCTTTTATGTGTCAGAAAAGTTTCAGAATGTAAACTTCATTGTGTGTGACTGCTGTGTGAGGTAGCAGCCCTCAGTGTTTTTGATAATTGCCACTTGCTTTCCATATATGCGCTACTAATTTTCTAATGTTCCTTTCCTTCTGGCAAGGCAGTATCATTAGGCATGCAAATCTTTAAGAAAGCAGGGTATTTGTGATTTACAGCAAACCTGTGCATTAGTAACACGAGCTGCTTTACAGTAGTCAGTGAACATTCGTTTAATGTGCATGCATGCAAACACACAAAAAAATCCAGGACCTGTGTAAGAAAGAATGTAAAGAGGGAGACAATATTTCTTGCAGTTTTTATTATTTTACTAAAATGACTTCTTTTGACATCACAGTTACAAAGCACAGCGAGTATGCAGTGTAACAGAAACTTGGTTCATTGTCTGTTGTATCTATGAATAACAGCATGTTACAATAATAAATGTATTTAAAATCAGAATGCAATAGCAGAAAAAAAGGAGGTAGCAAATACTTAACTCGTTTCCTCTCACGCTAGCACCATTGTGTAGCAGACATGAGCAAAGTAGATTCTAGCTATTACCGCCTTTTTAGCTTTTCCATTGAAAGAAATGAGAAATTATCTCTTATTGAACTACTCATTTGGGGACAAATCTGGAAGCTGAGTGAATTAGCATTCAGACTGCAGTTGAATATTGTGTATGTGGGATCAGGCTGTAATGGGCTCAAGATAAAGATTAACGAGTTTCAAATGTAAATGCTTAAGGCTTGTGTACAGCTTTGCCTGGGTTTTACAACATGTTGACTCAAAAGCAGAGATATTTCCAGAGTAAAAAGTATCATTCTTTGGGAAGACTGACACTAATTCATCGAGGTACAAAGAGTCCTCGAATTAGATGAGGGCTATTGAAAAAGTTTTGTATTTCTGTCTAGCCCTATGCCTGCTGGCCCCTTAGCTCTGGTGGCTTTCAAAAGTTGAGAAGCAGTGATTTGTGGAAGCCTTGAGTGATAAACACTTCTTTTGAACTGAACAGCATATTTCAATTTGATAGTGGGGTTTTTATCTTCTCAAAAAGAAATGAAGTGAAAATTGAAATGCCAAGTCAACTTGAACTGAGCAAAATGAGATGTTTAATTTGCATATTGCTGAATTTTAAATATTCTGTTTCCTGTGTCTTTTCTCAAATTAAACAAATTTCTACTGTTTTGCTGTTGATTAAACTTTTTTTTTCTTTTTTTTTTTTTTTTTCTCCTTCCAAACATTTGTTGAATAATGTTTCTTGGTTCTGATCTATTGGGGCAGTAACTTCCAATGTTATCTGTCAAAAATCTACTGTATTGGAAGCTGTGCTGAGTCCTTAGCAAAAGCAGTCACACAGACAAAGTAGTAACAAAAATAATATTCTGAATGAAGTCTACAATGATATTAATCTGAAATATGATTTAAAATGAGTAGTGGATATTTTTGTATATAATCAATTTTAAGTATTGCATAAGCAAAAGACTTGGCATGCTGAGGTTTACTACATGCTATTTGTGCTGATTTAATCAGCCTAGCAATAGCCTGGACCAAGAAAAGTAGATTAATGAAAGAAAGATTTATTTATGGTTTTGTGCTTTCCTATTCCTGGAGCTTGAAGTTGTGAATGTTGTTAATTAAGTCATTCAATGAAAGATGGTTTTATTAAGAGAAGTTACCTTTGAACAGGAAGCTTCTTTTACTCTCTTCCCGTGACACTGACAGGTTGTTTACCTGTTCTCAGGTAAATCACAGTCTTGCCCATTCTGAAAATGGCAGCAAGATTTGCTGCTCCAGATATTCTCGTTTACTGGAATCTACCGATTTAAAGCATTTTATTGACTTCCACAGTTCTTTACTCTTCTTGCTTCTTGAAAAATAAGTTCTCTTGGATTGCCTTTTCCTAACATAGCATTATGGGTGTTTGCTTCAAATGCATTTTGAAACATTATAAATTTCATATTAAAAATGTATTTTTATTTCTGTTGGGCTGCATCAGTTCTCTGGTATGATTTTGGAAGTGTGTCTGTAGGTCTCTTCTTCTTCATTTGGAAACAATATATTGTTTTTATGCCTCACTGCCATTGAATCAGTGAGCAAATGCTGTTTTATCATAATAGGCTTTAAGGCTATAGGCTATAAACTAGATATATTTTGGTGACATGAAGAAGAAATGGTGTAGATGGGTCTCATCTGTTTATGCATATTACTGGCATTTTCTATGAAGATAAAAATACCTGGCCTTTAACATAGAATCATAGAAAGGCCCGGATTGGAAGGGATCTCAAGGATCATCTAATTCTAACCCACCTGCCATAGGACAAGCATGCCACCCATTAGATTAGGCTGCTGAGGGCGTCATCTAACCTGGTCTTGAACACCTCCAGGAATAGGGCCACCTGTTCCAGTGTCTCACCACCCTCTGAGTGAAAAATTTCCTTCTAACCTCTAATCTAAATCTCCCATCTTTTAGTTCCCCTTGTCCTATCATTATCTACCCAAGTAAAGAGTCCTTCTACATCCTTTTTATAAGACCGCTTTAAATATCCTTAAGAGCTGTGATAGCCATTTAAAGAAATACATTCTTATTTTTCAATATTTTCCTTGGGGCCTCATGGGACACTGAAAACTTCGTAAAATCTAGAAGTCATTCAAAGAGCAAGTTGTTTTCTGTTTGTTTGTTTTTGTTTTATAGTTGCATTTGAACTTGGATGCTCTATTTTGGGTTGATAATTTTTACAATTTCCTCCAAGCATGCACTAATGATCTAATGATAGACAAACACTTTAAAAACATGTTTAAATGAGAATGCAAGTAAATATTTTTTTTTTTTCTTTACTGCTCTTATAACTCATTGTCCTCTAGCAAAGTGAAGAAGCTTCCTTTGGGCTTCATAGTTATGTTCCCAATTTTGTCCTGGGGACATCTTATTCAAGAAATAGGATGGAAAGCTATGTGGCCACTCAGCATGTGTCAGTGGCATGTTCTGCCAAAATGGGTTGCAAGCTATATGAAAACAATTTCCTCTTTATGCACCAAACTAGTCTGATGTGTTCTTCCTCCATGAAAGCAACCCAACTCCAGATTTTACTGGGGGCTTGTGCAGTTCTGCATGATGTTTGACTATTGGACTGTGCCTTTAACCCTTTCTCAGTCGTCATTTTGTGATAACCTTCACAGAACTTCTCTTACCTTTGGCTTCTCTAAGCAAAGAGTCACTAAAGCATTATTTGGAAAAGACAAGCCTTTACCTACCACGGAAACAGCAAGTATTTTGAAAGTATGTTAGTTTGCATTTTCATCCTATGGAAAAATTGATGTTACACAGAAATATACTGTTTAGAAAAAAAATCCATCTTAGAATTTAAACGTTTCTTAATCTGTAGTTTATATGTTAATTTGATTCACAGTATGGGTAGGCAAAAGAAAGTAGGCAAACCTAATGGTTTGGAAGGGTCCTCTCATAAGCCCCTTCACTACTTCTGGTACTTTGTGGAGGATCATTCAGTTTTGAATACAATGCCCTTTCAGAACAAGCCTTTCTGCAGTATGTTGGCTGTGAACATGCAAGCATATATAGCAATCTTTCCAATGTAGCATGTTTGAAAGATTGTGCCTAAAGCATAGGCAGATGTGGAGTTCTGCAAAATCTGAATTTCAAGGAAAAAAAAAAAAAAACAGCTCCCTTCTGTTCTTCCTTCTTCCCCTCCCCCATCCAAGAAAGGTAACTCAACTGCAGAAATTTCCTGCAATGGTTACAGCAAAAATTGTTCCATTTTTTTGCTATCACTGAAATTGATGACTTGAGATTTTTGTTGCTGGAGTTTACCTGTCAGGTTCAAGATGGTGTATTTGACCCCATAATAATACTAATAATGCAGCAAGCTTCACAGTGGCAAAGTGACAATCTCAAAGGGCAGGCTCCTGGCCTCTCATCCAGAACCACGGCGTGTGTTTCAAAAGGCCTGAATAGAAGCTTTTAGGCAGCCAATTGATAATATAGTCGTTGTTGGAAAGAAAGTGCTGTATCTGCCATGTAATCTACTGACCCTCTTTTCTACCTCCTCCTTTTAGGTGAACTAAATTAGCATTCAAGAAAGAAACATTAATATTTTTGTTGTGGCACTTGGACTTTCGAAGTATTGTGCAGTGTCTTGTATGTTCAGAGGTCAGTAAATAAATGTTACCACTATTAAGATGATGGACAAAATAAACATGTCTGCTAGCTGAAAACATGAGATCTGGGTCAGTAGGCAGTCAAATAGGTCTGTCGTGGAATTGTTTTCAGGCATGTTCAGTGCAAGTGCCCTCTTCAGATGTTGCTGTTCTGAAGTATATCACTGGTGGATATCTTACCTAGCATGACATAATTTTAAAAGAAACAAACGTGAAAAATATTAATTGAGTTTAGGTCATAGTCATGTATCCCCATTTACAGATTAGGTAGCAGATGTTAAGCATAGTGGATACTACTGGGGATAAGGACCTCAGTAAGATCTGGACCCTCCTAATTCTGTTTGCTAATATATTAATACACACTGCTCTGAAGCATTCCCTGCTTTGGAGTCCACTCTGTCCTCTACACGTTAAGGACAGCCCATTGTCCTTCCGTGAACTTGATTTGCGTGCTTGTTGTCTTGCTGCAGCAATCTTCAGGGCAATACTTGGACATCTCCAAATGCATTTGGAAATTGGTTTTAAGTAACCCTGAATGGATGTTGCTATGATTGTATTAACTCAGCAGGCACAAAACACTCTGATGCCACCCTTTTCTTTGCCAAGGTCCTTATGTGTCAAGTGCTAAAAGGCAGGACAGGAATTAGCTCTCAGTGTTAAGCAGTACTCTTTTGTTTGAACTACAGTCAATAGCATCTCTGTTCCCAGAACTGTGAAGGAAAATGTTTAGCTTTAGGTGCCTTGAAATGCAGAAACATTTGTTTCAAGTCCCTAAGAGGGCTGTTGGCCAAGTTCAGCAGCAGGTAATCTATGTACTGGTGGGTATTGCCTGCATCAGAGAGCGTTTCTTTGCTCTGCAGGACAAGTCAACAGATGACTAGAAGAGTACTGAGTCAATCCAGCAAAACAAAAGCAGAGTGAATCCATATCAGATGAATGATACTTGCACAGGTCTTGACTCAGAACCCATTAACTCAATTGAAAGCTTTCAATTGCATTCATTTTGGCTTTAGTAAGTCCCATAGAGAGATAACTAGTGCACTCTTGCCAAAGGGAAGCTCTATTGATAATAATACTAAACAGGATAATTCTTTTGTACTGTTGGAAAATGCTGTTATTAACATGGATAAGGTAGCTTTTCAGTGCATCCCTGGACAGCTGTTAAGTATTTAATTGCTGCTTTGGAAAAAGGATAGTTGAGGTAAGGAGAAGTGGAGCATCTAACCCAAATTCGTGGTGGCACAAATGTGACACTGGCAGCTTTGAAGATTCTAGTAAATGGAGTCTGAAAAATGAGGTGTGGGAAAAACACAGACATACCAACAAGGATCAGTATTTTCATAGGAAACAATAGCGATTAATCTAAGCACAATGTGCATAGGCCTTGAGTAACCATGTGACCTTCATGTTGTAAATCTTCTCCGTCTTCTTTCCACAAAGTTCTGTAACATCTTTTGTCACTTAGGAATCAAATTATTCCCTGTCCTCTACTTTTTAAATGCTATGTTACGTTCTGTTGTTCCTGACTTCACCTTCATTTAGTAGATTTAACTGCAACACTTTTTACATTCCTTCTTTTAAAAAATACCATTGGGAAACTGCATATTATTAGATTCTAAGTGCTTTCAATCTGGGGAAAAATGTGCTCAAAATGTAATATTTATAGTGATTTAAATTCCTCACTGGTAAATAGTTTAATTAAACATCTTTGTGCTTTCTTGTGCTCGAGGCATGGATGTGTTGCTAATTTGTCCAGAATAGTTGGTAATCCTTTCAAGTCCTTCTGACACATTGATTTTCTCTAACTTTATTAATAGTAAAATTAATTAAACAGCTGACCACAAGTCATGCTGATAGTTGTATTTCTGGACTTCTGGGATAATTAGCATTTTTACATGATTTCTTAGGTGCAGCCTTTGGTGCTGGTGTGTATGCTGTAATTTAGTATTTCAAATTGCATGTGCATGCTCAGTGGCTTAAAAAACCTGATTTTGATTTAAAAGTCATGCAAGACTCATAAATGAAATTGTCTTTCTAAAGAACAAGTAAGGGTAATTTTTCCTATGTCACCCAGTCAGCATGTGTCCTGAGCTTCCTTATGGAGAATTTCTACTTAATTCAACAGGACCAAATCAATTTCTGTGGTCTTTGAGTTCTTGATCTCTACCCTATACCTAGTAATTATTACAAATGGTTCATGAGGTGAGAGCTGGAATGGAGAGCCACCACACCAATGTGTTAGTGGGAACATAACATGCTGTCTTGAACACACGCAGAGGATGCTGGATTGGTGTCAGCGGATATAGAAGCAAAAAGCTCTCATGTTTTAGTCATCCACTTCCACAGTAGATGTTGATGCCTTCAGGAGTGTAACTTGATTTTGGGAAAGATGTTATTCAATCAAATTCTGATCTTTTCGGACTTCTAACAGACAGTGCTTGTCATCTTATCTGTTCAAACAAGAATACATTCCCTCAACACCGTACCCTGTTTCTAGAAACCATTCGGTTGCACTTCCTTACCAAATTATGGAAATAACTAGATCATGGAAGGGACATCTGGTTCACCACCCTGCCTTGAGGCAGGATCCATGGTACCTAAAACATCCTTAGTCATACCTATTCTTCAGGAGAAAAAAAAACCACAAACCAAAACAGTGAATTCCTTAAACTCTTTCCCTCTCACTTGTACTCAGCATTTGGGAAGGATTGCTTAATGGCTAACTTAAATCGCCCTTGCCACAATTTAAGCCTGTCACCTTTTGTCATGTCCTCAGTGAACATGGAATATGCTTTGACCTTTCTAATTTGCTTTTTAATACTTAAAACCCCTTTTCATGAATGTGTTTTACTCTTCCCGTCTTTAACCTAAAATAACCTATTTTTAGGTTTATGGCCAAGCAGTGCAGAAGTATTCCAAGTTTTTATCCTAACTTCACATTTTTCCCTCGGAAAGATCTGGGCCTGTGCTCTGCCCCCACCCTCCTCCCTCCACAGCATCCTTTTGGTGTGAAGCTTTTTTATTATTATTTTTTTTTGGCATTCAGCTGCAAGATGGTGTGCGTGCTGCATAAAGGAAGAAGCTCTAAAGCATGATCCCAAGCAAGATGAGATACATGGTGTGTATGTGGTCAGCAGTTCAGATGGGCAGATGTGGCCTAACCCACCAATACTACTTATCAGATTCCCAGGCTGTGTTCATATCTACTGCCAAAGGCTGGTTAGGTAGGCACAATGCTGTCCATGCTGGATAGGAATTCTCTGTTTTCCTTGCTATATCATTTGTTCTGCTTAAACAGATTGTTCAAGTAGATGAAGATGAAATTTTACGTGGACAACTAATGGCTAGACAGAGATTCTGTGCAGAGATTCTGTTCCAGAGAAATCCCACGCTGAGGAAGGAGAGTCCTTCCTTGGTGGAGTGTGGGAGAGCTGAATTCCTACCACTTTGATTTAAGAAAGATTTAAGAAATGATGGAAATGATCAGGGATGCCATTGCTAGAGCCCTAGAAGGACCAGGGACTTGCAGTATATTAACTTGGATTTGCAAGATGTGTGACTTGGGGGTTTCCTCCTGAAAGGCAGTGTGCCATGATAGATGAGACCAGTCTGCCAAGGAGCAACGGGCATATCCATGAAATGCGCAGCATGTAGCAGATCTACTATTGTATCTTGTATTTGCTGCTTGGATTTAAGATTTGCAGAATAAGGCCTGTATTTCTGAAACAAAGGAATTATATGAGGCTTGTTAAGTTTAACAGATTTTTTTTCCATGAAATACATGGTGCTTATGTCTGATAAATTTTATTTGGCAGTGAGAAATATGTATGACAAAGGTTTTTCCAAGTCTTGTTTTTTCCTTTCGTACTCTGTGTATTTTACACAAAATGATTTCATTAACATTTCTCACCTCAGTATGGTATCCTTTTTGTACCTTTGCTGAATATTTCATAGATGTGTGGATATTGATTGGGAAAAGTTAATATTTTATTAACAACTATTGATTTTTGAATATCAATTACTGCATACAAGTGATCAAAGAATTGCTTTCTGAGCAATCTTAGATACTGAAAAGACCTTAGGACCCTGGTTCAGTGACGGCTGTGTTCTTTGTCTGAAGTGGCTGGGGTTGTGTAAGCCATACTTAGGCATGTGTTGTAAATGATCCAACTCTTGCTTTACTAATTCTGTGGATTCCCAGATAACTTAAATAATAACAATAAAAATTCAGCAGAAATGTGTTTATAGAGGGGTGGTGGATGGAGCAGAGTTTCTTTTGCTGTGAAGGTGTGCAATGTGGTCTGTCCTTTGGGATGGTTTGGTACTGCTTTTGGAACACCTTTATGTTCTGTCCATCAACAAGAATATTGAAATAGGTAATAGTATGGGTAATGTATGGAGGTGAATGCTAGTACGTGTTATAACCTCAATAACTTAAATGAATTCCTGTGTTTGTAAACTTGAATGAATAACCATAGTTCTGGTAGCATTGCCTTTCTGAATGGTTGGTAAAATAATTTTAAGGACTGTGGAGGAGCTGCCACTGGCAAGCAGACTTTCTAGGTCCTTAAGACATGCAGCCTTTGGGAATAGCCCAGAGGGGGGTGGGAAAGAGAGGCTTTGATGTCTCACTTTGTAGTTGATATTTTCATTCTTTCTACCGTAGGCTTTTTGCCTCACAGTATTAAAATATTCCAGTTCAGTTACATGATTGAGCAACTACTGCAAGCAAATTGGGGATCTGTAACTGGCTCAGGAATAACTTTCCTTGTTCGCTGTTAGAGAAGTGGGACAGAGCTAGACAAATGAATGACCCAGCCTTGATAATCATTCCATTAGTTTATTGCCGGTGCTTGGAATGTTTTCGTTTCACAGTTAACAGATGAAGTTCATTTTTAGAAAATATCGTTTAGGTGTTTTGTGCGAAGGCTTTCCTGCCATGGCAGATGATAGCAGAAAGGGCTCTGAAGCAAAATATAGGGGTGAAACAGAAAAAGAGCTTAATGACCTGTAACATATTTGTTTCTTATTTATTTATGGTGAAGAAAAGTTTCCAAGCTACAAAACGTTTTCAGGATCATAGGGATTTGATCTAGACTCCTTTGTGCTTCTCATAATGGAAGGTCCTATTTTGATAAAAATAATGTACATAAACTTTCATAATGCAGAACTATCAAATAATGTTTGTCCTTTTTACTAGTTTTTGGCTTACCTTTTTTTTTCCTTCTAAAATAGCACAGATGTTTTCATTGGTATGTGGAATATCTGGCATAGCTAATTCTTCTCCAAGCGGTAAATTAAGAATGTACATATTTACGCACATATGCAGTCCACAAAGGGGCGAAGGAATCCACTGAGTTTTTGGAGCCTTGCTTTCAGATGGATTCCTTGGTATCTATCCAGTCCTGAACTGCATCCCATATTTTACTTAGGCCATAAATGTGGCTTTGCAATAAAGCAAGGACATTCCAACTGTAATCACATTCCACCGCAACATAAAATGTCTTTGTCTTTATTACATGTGCTGGCAGTATCTACTCAGTACAGAGCTAAATAAATGTTCTGTCCTTTTACCTCACTTTTTAAATGTATTTAAGAATTACACAAATCCTATAATGCGTTATGCAAAATCATAGAAACACAGAATCATAGAATGGCTTGGGTTGGAAGGGACCTTGAAGACCACCTGGTTCCACTCCCCTGGCCATAGGCAGGGATGCCACCCGCAGGGATGCCACCCACTAGACCAGGTCACACAGGGCCCCATCCAGCCTCGCCTTGAACACCTCCAGGGATGAAGCTCCACAGCTTCTCTGGGCAACCTGTACCAGTGCCTCACCATCCTCTGAGTGAAGAACTTGCTCTTAACATCTAATCTAAATCTCCCTGCTTTTAGTTTAAAACCATTCCCCCTTGCCCTGTCATTATCTACTCAAGTAAAAACTTGTTCTCTATTTTTTTATTTTATAAACCCTCTTTAAGTACCGAAAAGCTGCAATGAGGTCCCTGTGGAGCCTTCTCTTCTTCATGCTGAACAGCCCTAGCTCTCTGTCTGTAATTATAAGTGACTGATGAATAGAAAAGGTAAGCAGTGGTCTTGTATGGTTTTACAGTGTCCAGATGCGCTTCTCAATAGAAATGGGGAAAGAAAGAAGATAGACTCCATTGGATCTCTCAATACTTCATGCATCCTTCTCTTCTGAGTAGGTCCTTTTATTCATTGCCTCGCTGCATCTTCAGTACTCTCTCCAATTTTGGGACCAAGAGCTTGCATATGCAGAGATCTTCAGTTGAAATGTCTTACAGGTTTTCTGTGACCTAGCGGAGCAGATTGATGCTGGCTGGCGCCCATGCATGAGCCCCACTCTGTGAGAAGCTGTACACTGCCAGCTCCCAAGGCACGGGCGGGCTAACAGGATATGTCAGATCATTGTCAATAGTGCAGGAAACATCAAGTTTTTCAGATCATAACAAAATCCTGGAGCTGATCATATGATCTAAGCATGGACCAGAGTGTGCCTCTTGAGGAAGAGTGCACTGTGATATGGATGACATCTTTAATTACTAGCAAGGCCTCCAGCTTGAGGTTCAGTCTTAGGCATGAGGGTTATTTATTTCTCTAGAAACAAGGGAAGCCGAATGCATTAAGAGCATATTAATTTCCCTGTTTCTCTGCCTGGCATGCTAAAATCACTTACAACTATATTTTGATCACTTCACACTCTGGAAATGAGGCTTATTTTAGTTTCTGGTGAAGATTCAAAATCCACAGTCCAAGTGACTCTTCTCTGCCCAGGTGTGGGCTCCGTAACCGTTGTACGCTGACGTAAAATATATGTGGCATCTGATGATGAAGGCTTCTCTGTATTTTTGTGTGTTGCTGCTGTTAGACTTGAACCACTGGCTGGACTTATTAAAATGAAGAAGTTACAGATGAAAATAACAATAACAGTTACATTCTTAGCTGATGTTTAATGTGTGACAGTAGCAGAAATTGTACGTCTTGCAGAATCGTTTGCTTAGGGCACTGGTGAGAGTGAAATGTATAAACATACATACATCTTTCATGGTTGATGCTTTCAGAAGACACCGAAACGACCTTTTTTAAGGGCAACTGAGCAGCGTTCCAACTGGTATTGCTAAAATGTATGACCAATACTCAGTGATTGAATACCCACAGCTGAACATTTTTGATGATACTTGTAAAGGCAGCAATGGGTTTCTTTACTGCACAGAGACTGAAATTGTGTAAAAAGTCAGCTGGAAAGACTTAATCCAAGGCATTAATTGAATTGGGAATGTAACTTTTTTCTTTTAAAGGACCTTGAGAAACAAAAAGCAATTATGAGATGGGAGTATTTAATGCTCCTTTAATATTCAGATATTTAATCTATGTAGACTCCTTTTCCAGCTTTTTTGCATATGTTTTATAAACAAATGGTTAAATAAGCATTTTTGACTTGGAACAAACTCAATGCAAAATTAAGTAGGGATTTTTTTTTCATGTGTTAATATATATATATAAATATATATGGCTAAATACTCTGGTAGTAATCAACACTGAGGTTGCTAAAAGTGAGGTTACCTAGAAATCTGAAAAATCCAGAAGCTGTGTTTATAGCTTGTAGAAATCAAATTATACATGTTTATTCAGGTCTCCCGTCAAACTAGACTTAGAGTAAATTTCTCTTTAAGTCACTGCTGCTTTTGATTTGGTGCTCTGAGATTGTTGATTTATTAAAAATCATCTGTGCCATTAGACTGCCTGTTAGGATCCATAAATTGGATTGGGAACCAAGGGCAGTTATTACTCTATGTGGATTTTGGTTTTGTGTTGGAGAAAAGAGGCTAATGAATTCACTGACAAAATAATTTCTTACTTCTTTAGAAATATGAAGCCCTCACCTGATATTTTTTCAGAAGTCCTTAGAGATAACGGTTGTTCTTACGTTATTTCAGTGGGTGAACTGACTTTGTGGTCCAAATTTCTGTTCCAATGGAAAGTTTAGTGTGCTTAACATGGTTAGAGATGTTGAGATTAAAACAGATTAGCAAAGTACAGTGAACTTGAGAAACTAATGTTTCATGAAGGTTAAGTGCTTATTGTGCTTGGTGTATGAGTGCATTCAGACAGCTTTTGAAGGATGTTAACAGATCAATTTTGAATCCTGTGCTGTAGATTTCTCCGGTTATATAGGTTTTCCAGCAACAGATGGTTTAAGAATACATCACTATTAAAATGAAAAAGCTTTTATTCTTGTCTTATTAGCATAGTGCAGCTCTTAACAGTTCACGATCTGCGTACTAAATAAAAGCAATATGTAGATATGTCTCATAGAAACTGAGGAAAAACTTAACTACTTAACTTATCAGAAAGTTTCTGTAAGGTGCTGAGCTGCTGAGTGCTCATGGATTGCTTCTGCAGGCCTGTGTTGGCTCTCCAGTCAGAAATAATACTTCTCAAGCTGGATCTGAGCCTGCAAAGTATTAAGCATCTGCTGCAAAATTTTTCATTTCTTCCCTTTGTGAACATTAATGTAGGTACTGGGTTGTCAGCAAATCTCCAGAAGGTCTCTGTACTATATATATTTTGGACTTTGCTTTGAACTTTTCTGTCTCCCATTTCTCCCATTTCTATGTGTTGCATGGGAATAGAAAGCAAGTTTAAGTATTGACTGAGGACTTCCACTCTGTAAACATCTGGACCTAGAATTGTTACTATTTTAGTCTTTTAATATCTCTTTTTTTTTTTCTCCTCAACCAAAAAAGGCAAAAAAAAGCCCCAAGAAACAAAACAAAATCTGTGGCAATGCTTAATAAAGCAACAAACCTTGTAATAGATTTCTACTGTGTGAAATTCCATGAGGATAAGTTTCTTTAATGACTACTGCTTATGTTTCTCCTTGTCTGACAGCTCTACAGGCACCATAATTTTGTGCAAGAAAGGTCTTCTGACCTTCTCTTTTCCTCTGTATTTTCTGAAAACATCACTTTGGGTGATTGTCTCTGAACCTTTTAAAAAAATATTCTTTAATTAAGTCTTTGCTGAGGAACATAAAGTTACAGTCACTTATTTGAGCAATTCCTAGCTTATTAAATTTACACAGGTGGTGGTGTTTACCATATTTTTTTATTCATCATTATTATTATGAAATCCTAGTGTTGGATGTATTTTTTTAGAGATATCAGATTTGCCATTTAAGCAATGTTAGTCTGCTGTCTGTGACAAATTTTTCACTCTCTGATTACATCACAATTCAATGTGATGTTACCTTTTAGAAACATACATTGTTAGGATAGAAGATGACATGCTACTGGAAGAATAACCTCATACTATTCCTCTTGTAGATTGCCCACTTGTATGGCACAGTGTAGTTTGAAATGATACAGCAGTACTGAATTAGTACAGCCTTGTACAGGCTAACTTACGCTACTTGTCAAAATTGTTCTGGAATTTCTTTAAGACCAGCATATAGAGATTAAAACTACAATTCCTCTCCACTATTATGAGAAATTTAATAAGTTCTACCCAATGACTTGCTTTCCCTAAAATGGAAGACTATCATTTTTGTTCATTAAGTACGTTAAATCTTTTTATAGGGCAGCAGAACATACCTGCCCTTTCTATTTTCGCTAAAAACAGCAGAAAGTAGGATATGGAATACACTTTCAGGTTTTTCTCTGCTGTAACACCTTGAGTCAATTCAAGTAGTTCTATACTACTGCATGTAGTGATGGCTAACCTCAGATGAAGGCAAGAAGGCCAGCAGGACACAATTTCTTTTTCCCTCATTGAAAATGAATGTAAAGTTGATCTGTCAGGCCAACTCATGAAGAATGAATAATGAAAGTAGTGTAAATTGGAATGTCTTCTACTGCATAAATTAATCCTGGATATTGTCCTACCCAAGAATTCTTCAAATAACAGTCTAAAATCTGTTTTTTCTTTTTAATAGAAACTGGCATCTTGCGCTCCTGTTGATTTAGTATTTATTCTCTGACAGTAAATGTGGTTGGCTCAGAGAAAATTTAGGCCTCCATGCACATTGAACATCGAAGGAATCTCTTTCCTTCATTCCATCTAATGGTCATTTTGTGCCTTGAAACATTATGATCAATAGATTCATAATTGTTGCTGATTAAACTACTCATGTTATTCATATACATAAAAGAGCTTCTATTCTGAGTATCATTGGGTTCAGTATCATCTGAAATCTTTAGATGTCAGTTAGACATGTTCTATAAAATGACTATTTGTCTGTCCACTCTGATATTTTGCCTTTAATTTCATCGAGCAAGAGAGCCTTATATGTATATTTATATATATTAATTTTTTTTTTACATATGTGTATATATAAATACTGGGAAAAATATTTTCTGCATTCTTTTGCTCATTTAACATACCTTTGTTATAGCTTCTGTTCATTTTCTCCTAAGTAGTGAATAATAATAATCTTTTAAATCTTTTTATTCGTTTCTTTAAAGAAAACAAATGGGACCTTCCAAGGAAGAAAGTTAAGTAGATACATGAATATTCTAGTGATCTCAGAAAAAGAATCATTTTTATCACTTTCATGCTTCACCAAGAAGAGGATAATTGCTGCTATCTGTTTAAATCCTTCAGATGCTATTTGTTGGTATAATTTCAATTGGCCACAATACCTTATTTTCAATGTTCTTGCATTTTTAACTCTAATATAAAAATACGATTACTTAACATGATAAAAGTAAAATTGTTTCTGGAAAGGCAGTCAGGTTATTATGGAATATCTAATCTAATTATGTTAGGTGAACTTGATGTGACTTTAAACCATCAGTTAGAAGCAACAAAGTCAGAGGAAAACAACATCCAGAGTATTTGACAACAGCAGCAACAATAATAATTATAGTGCTAGAATATTTCGACTTGAATCCTTCAAGATTCTTCAGAACAAAAGTGCATTGCACATCTTAGTATTTTTGTGAATCAGTTTTCTTAGTTTTAGAATGAAGCACAAATTATACACAAAGTTATTCCAGCGATTTTTTTGCTCCTATCAATGTCTGTAAGCTTTTTTTTTTAAAAAAAAAAAAAAAAAATTTGGTCTGTAACTGTTCAAATGCTAACCCTTAAACTGTCTATAACTGTAGTGGGAGGGCAGGAGAGTTTACCCTTAGTGAAATAAGAATTTCAGGCATTGTAAAATGATATCTACATTTTTTCTGTAGTTTTCTGTGAATTTGTGAATCAATGCAGGCAGTGTTGCTCCTGATACTCCTCTGCTTTTTATATGCTATATTATTTTTCTTTTAAAATAACTGAAAAGCATATGAAAGACTTCTTAAGAATTCCAGTGGTTCTTGGAGAGATATGTTCTTGTATGTTTAGGTATTTTCAGTCACCAAAGTAAGTGCTTTTATTTTACAATACAGAAAATATGGTTACATATTCTGATCTAGTTCATCTCAGTTCATTTTCATTTAAGTTTATTCTTTTTTTGAAGCTTGGTATTACCCATTTTTTTGTACTAAATTGTATTTGCTACTCATTATACTCATTAGCTCATTTTTAGAATATAAAGTTATTTGTATTCTGTTATATTGATTCCATGGCTTAGTCCTCCTGTATCTTTTCTTATTAGCAAATTGATAATAATCCATATCTTATTCCTCTGCTTCTTCATCTTTCTGTGTACAGCTCTGAGTTACAAGGTTTCTGCCATTGTACGTATTGTTCAGAACGACCCTATTTTTTTTTCCTGTGGCGCTGTTTATCACCTTTTAATATTGTTATATTCCCATGCCTGGCCCAATGGCTATGATACCAGCATTGATCCAAAGGTGTGGTGATCCCTCCCAGCCTAGACAGAAACTGAGAAAAGCCAATCCCAAAATGAGGTGGTAATCCTACTGCAGTTAATGATCTTTTGATAACTATATTGTTATTATACATCTTACATTGTGCCTTCTCAAGCAAAATTAGCCCTCAGTGAGCATCACAGAATAATAACCCTTTATTTTTGAAAAGGTTTTTGAAAACCTTACAAAACCATGTCATGGGCTGTAATAATGCCAAGTATTTCAAAGGAATAAACTGAAAATAGGAATCTTCGCCAGGAATTGTTCAGAAAGAGAATGGAAAATAGGACCATAAGCCAAAAATTGTCACTGCTCTTTGTGTTAGAAACGAAAGATTGAATGTGGGGTGCAAAATGAACCATTGGCTCACCCAGTGTGAAGATACCACTCCCCCCAAAATGCTCGGTCTAGTTAATTTTTAGAGAAACACTGAAGTTAGAAGATGCCTTGCATAGCTGACTCTTCCTTGCAGGATGTCACATCTTAAAGCTATCATTTGTCCATGTTCAACTCAATTTTTATGGTGCATTTCTCCTTTATTGTGCCATAGCTATTCACTCAAGTTCTTTGAAAAGGAAAGGAGGCATAATCTTCTGATGTTTGTTTTCTCCTTATATTCCCTCATTGTTATTCCCCTTGGCAAAGACCTGCTGAGCTGTATTGGGCTATTTCCAAAAGCCCCCACCTTGACCCATGTCTTGTTGGAAGTAAGGATTTAACACTACGCTGTGTTGTCGTTCAGGTCTCTTGTATGGTTAACTCAACTGAACTTTTCTTCCTACTTTGAATGTCTGCTTTTGTAAGCTCTTTGGAAACACAGCAGGTTTGCCAGTGTTGGTAGCACAGGACTAGTTGACATCATTCATCTTTACCAGTGTGGATACTTACAATGCTAAACATTTGTTAATTAGAAATGTTCTTTCTGGTTGAAAAATATTATTTTTCTCTCATTACAGGAGAGTTAAAAGAATTAATACTCTTTATGTATATTTCTTCAGCTGAATTCCTGGTTGACCTTATCATGTCTCTTGTTAGATATTTGAAACACATTTTTATCCTATTAATTTTCTAAACAGCACGTGAACCCAGTGAGGTGTCCCCCACAAGATGAATCCCTTGAGTTATAGTGGCATAAGGTAGTTCATTGAAACTGAATTTGTGGTTCCAGCTGATTGTTTTGTTACACTAATTTGCTTCAACTGTCATCTTTGCAGTGCGGTCACCTAGGGTGAAGGGTCAAATTAGTATCAGAAGAAATCCTTTCTATTCCTTCCAAATTAAACTATTAATATTGAACTATTCAAATTGCTATTAATTTTTAACATTGTAATTCAGTGATCTTTTCCTGTAGCATTGGAATGCTTGTCAGCATTATTTGCAGGGATGCTGCTGCTTTCACTGTAAAATGGAGATTAGATGGAGGGCTCCTAGCTGACATCCAATCTGTATGTATGGGAGCTTGTGGCAGGAGATTTCCTCTAGGGAATTCATTACCGTCATGCTGCAGGCCCTGTCTGTGTGTTCAGGTTTTCTAAGGAGTGGTTAAAATCAAAAGTTCCATTGCCTTCTGTGGGAAAGAGTTGCTTAATTTCTGTATTGCTGATTTAGTGCTGATACCAGCACTTGTACAACATCCTTTGGAAAGACATGCACCTCTTCTCTGCAACAGTATTTGCTGTTCTCAGACATCTGTCACCTGCGTCACAGAAGTGACACATAAGACACTGATCACTAATGATAATAATTGGGTTTGAGCCCCTTTAGATGGAAAATATTAAAGGACTGAAATTATAGTTTTTTATCAAAGCTATGTTCCAGCTGTAATTATATCGCTTCCTTTCATTCCCCCCTCCTATAGGACACTGATGAAGGGGAGGCTCCAGAGGAACTGGAGAACATTTTTTTCTTTTCTGTATAGGGGTGTTCATCTAGGAAATCAGCAACGAAAACAGAAAACGTCTTTGTAAGGGTTAGAGATAGTACCTAGAGATAGTATCTAGGATTATTATTTGCTGTGTAAAATGTGTCTTCATTCAAATAATAAAAGCATTTTATTATTCTTTTCATACATAAAGTGTCTGAAGCCAATGTCTGAATATATCCCTCCTGACACCATCCTCTCAATAATTTTACTGTGATTGTCTGTCTAGTGCCTAACCTGTGATAAGTTTACATCTATCACTTTCCCAGTGGGCTTTTGTCGGACTTGTTTCAGCTGTTCCTTGTACATGATCACCAGCAACCCTTTAAAATTGTCTCTTGATTACTTGCTATCTTTTGTATATATCAGCTATCCCTGAAAGGTCAGTAGTGTTCCAGTATATAAAGTGTTTACCTGTTACCTGACACTGACATGTCAGGTTTCTTCTAGATTCTTACCTTTTTGTTCAAGTGGTTCAAATATTCCAGAGCCGGTCTCTTCCTGGTTCTTGTTTTTAAAGTATAAATTGTAAAAAAAAATTAAAAAAAAAAATCACTATATTAGGTCAATTTTGCACTGACACAGCACTTTTCTAAACAGTGCTTTACAGAAGAGGTAGCAAAAGTATCTTAGTCACCAAATCATGCAGACAGTTAAGGAGAAGTGGGGTGGAATTCAGACAGTGCCATAGGCGCTTGCTGCTGGATTGTGATTTCTCAAACTCTAGGCATGTTCTGTGGGAAGATCTGTGCTCCATTTATCTAACAGCAACATTTCTTCTTTCTCTGTGCTGGAGTGCTCGCTATAATCCTACTCTTCTTCCCTGAAATATGTGTTGTAATTAGATTCTAAGCAACACAATAACATGTAATACGCATAGGTACCGGTGTTTTGTGGAAGTTGTTTTCCTTTGTTTTCCATATTTTTTAAAAATCCATTTTAGGATGATCATATTGTGGAATTTATTCTTCGTTCTGGATGACTTGGTTTTCTCACCTTCCCTTAATGAAGTACCATCTTATTTATAGGAATGTGTTTTAATGACATTATTAGGACGTGGATACTGTTTGGGGTGAAGAGGTTACCAGATTCTAGTTCTAGGCCCTCCCTCCCTCCCAATGTTCAGCATTAATGCAAAGGCTTCTTTACGGTTGATTACATTTTATTTTGGGGACTGGAAGTAACAAGTCTGTGTGGAGTACTGCTGGTTCTGCTCTCCTGATGGGAATGTATAAACAAGGATTTGAGCTAGGTGGTGGGAGAAGGCTCAGGTCGGACAGCTTGCATCAGAGCCAGTAGGCATTGCACAGCTGAGGACTGGCCTCAGGACTTCTGTGTAAAACCACTGAAGAGGCAACTAGAGGGAAGGGTTTGTTAAAGAAAATGTGGGGCACAGAGGGTCAAAAGATAGATGGTACAGTATTGGGGAAATAATGTAAAATAGAGAGGATTTGAAATACTTGATGCTCATGGCATGTGCTTTCAGGCAGTCCTGAAGAGTTAAGGGTCATCATTCAGAAAGAGAAATGAATTTAATATGTAAGTGTAGGCCTTTGATACATGCTGAACCTCACATTTTTCCATAGCAAGGAGCAAAATATGTTCCTGTGTTCATATTTCACCTTGATATTACAGGGAAAATTTATTTCTGACGCAGGTTTTGAGTCAAATTAAAATAGACTTTTTAGTTGCTTTTAAAAAACAGCAATGAACAGAAAAGTACAGGATTGTCAGGAAACATGCTTCTTCAGCCAACTTGCTCTGTAGAACTAGCAACATCATGGAAGAGATAGATGTTTGCTTTCCTGAAAAACAAAACACTGAGAAAAAAAATAAATTAGATTTCCATTGTGATGTTATTCTATAGTATAAAAACGTGGAAAAGATGGATAATACTAAAACAAACAAAATTTAAAAAGCAAATAAAAAGTGTATGCCTTTATTCTTATTTATTATTTATTTAGTTGTGTGTCCTGTTTGCTTATTTAAAAACCCTAGCTATGCAGGTGTTGATGTTGCTTTTTGTTGGAAGGAAAAGGCAGTTTCCAGGTTCACCATTGCTTGATTCACATCTTATCTCTTCTGTTACACTTTGTCTCACATTTTCTAAACGCAGTCGTGAAGTTCTATGCTTCCTTCGTTGTTTGCGGTCATTTAATCTCACTTCCTAGGTCGTCTTGGATGCATATTTGTATGGACTGGTTCTGTCCGTATTAGGTACTCAAGCTCAGCATGGAATTTCATTGCGCCTTCTATAAACTGATTTTGGAAGATGTTCCTTGTGTGGTGTTTTGCTTCTCTTCCTAATTACCGCATGGTTTGCCAAAGGCTGTGTGCAGTATCCTACCACCTGCAACAGAGAGGCCTTGGGTAATTCTTAGTGAGTCAGCTGCTGGTTAACACTGGAAAGGGAGCCAAAAAAAAACAAAAAACAAAAGTGACTTCGTATCCTAGAGACCCTTGCTTTGAATCTCTGGTGTATTTCTACAGTGCTTACCATGGTGTTTGATGATATGAGGTTACTGCCTCTTTCCTCCCTAAAATTCTGTACTAAATTTTCATGGAGGAGACACCTTTCTTGTATCATCAGTTTGCTTACATAACCCTGTACTTAAATTCCTGTTTTACTTGTATAATAATACATACTGTTTGCTGTCACTTTGCTGTGACTGCCAGTGACTTTTTCATGCATTTGAAGTAGAAGTCTCTTAGAGAAGAGTTCCCCGTTTGAATAAATCTCAATCAATCATTTTTTTTCATTTAGTCTAATGGAGATGTTTGCATGTCTAAGTAATTTTTATTAAATTATTTTGTTTTTACTAAAGTGATGACAGTGCAGAATAAAGTTGTACTGTCATTATCATGTAGTTGTGAAAGCCTGAGCAATGGACAGCATGTGCATTCTCTTTGATCTATCTTTTGTCTCAGCAGTGGCATCGTCACACTGTGTAGTGTTTTGCTGTTAGAAGAAGGCATAGTTGCAGCCAAAGAAACTCAGGTTGTGATCTTGTCAGATCTCGTAAGACAAGTGTGGTCTAGCCTGATCACTATTATTGTAGAATATCTCCAGGGAAAAACATAAGTGCCTTAGGAAATGATGATTCACTAGTTGCTGTTTCTGCTTACAAATCCAAATTGATTCTGTTTGTTGAGAATAAATGTAATGCTGAAGTTGCACTCTTCAAGGGGTAAAATTATTTGATCACTTCTTTCCATTTACTAATTAAGTGATATTTTTGTGAGGCCAAAGGAGTAAACTGAAGACTAATATCAAAGAGTGACGTAAATAGGATTACTACTATGTTTTTTCTTTGAAGTTCTGAGGACCCGTTTGTCCTGGTTAAACACACTGAGGCAAGTTCAGTTCTCAGAAAAGTGTTTAGTGATTTCAATGCCTGAATACTGCTTCAAAAGTCAGTTTTTAGACATGCATTTTTAATAATCTCAGTCAGCACTCCCTGAGTTAGTTGGGTGTGCTGCAGCTAGATCCATGTTCTATTTACTTCAGTAAGAAACAACATTCTATCCTGAATTTGTCAAAATTTGAAAATATACTGGTCTCCATCACTTTGGCAGAATGTGTTTGATTAGAAACTTGTACATGAAATACAAAGGTGCTAATTCTACGGGGGAACCTAACAGTTTGACTCTGTCTAACTTTTTAAATGGAAAATTGAGAAAAGTAGTCTGAATCTCTGTAACTTTCGTATCCCCTGTAATACATGCTCCAACACTGAAAGCCTTTTCATTGAATCTCTAGTAGGTGCAAAGAAATAATACGCATCCTGTCCTCAGTGTAATTGAACTCTGCTACAAAACCTTAACTGTGATGTTGTGTACTTGTATGAGCAGATTGACACTTCTGTGGCATATGCAGTTACATTTATGAAACATTTGACATTAATATATTGCAATAGCTCTAATACACTTCTGTGCAAGTTTGAAAAGGGCATTGTATTGCATTTTGTATTTTTTTGATGTTAAAGTTAAAGCATACTTTCAGATTGCTGAAATAAAAACTCTTTTGAACTCATTTTGCCAATATAAGTTCATTAAGCTATGATGAAATGTTGACTAAAAATTGCATTCAAAGGTCCATTGGATATGTTTTGTAGTAGTGATGTTGAGAGTTCTGCAAAACAAAGCTTGCAGCTGTTGTTGAACTGAAAATACCTGAATGATGGGACTCTGATATTAACTTCATAAAATATGTATCTTTCACAATTTTATGGATAGAAAGCATCCTTTCCTTTTAGATTAAGTTATACTGCTATATAAATAAATCAGTACTATATTGCTTTAGGGTTTCTTTTTTGATACAAAAAGCAGGTATTTGCACTGTACTCAACTTATAGTAAGTAAAACAGAGGCAAAATAAAACTGGATCTTAAGATCTAATGGTAACAGGCGCAAAACTGTGCAAACTGTAAATTTGACAGTGGCAACTTCTAGACACTTTCAGGTTCTGGTGTTATGTGTTCTTTATGTTTCTAAGTGAATGTCCTATGATTCAGAGAAGCTGAGAACCTCACAGAATTGTTCTTACCACTTCCTCTGTCAATATTAGTGATTCGTGGCTCCAGTCTAGCTGGAACTGTATAGTTGCTTTCTTTCTGCGTGGTACACCATAATGAGTTCCAAGGCTTTATTTGCTCTCTGTGTGAAATTATCTCATAATTGTGTCAAGAAAAACAATAGCTACTCTGAGAAATTTGGAATAATGGTTTACAAAACCATTTAGTTAATGGTTTACAAAAATACAAACCAATATACGTAATTTGTGAGTCTGGTCCTGAGATGCTTGTCTTTATGGGTGTAGCTCCCAAGTGCACAGATGTCAATTGTAAAAATCACATTGACCATGAGATCATAGAAGGAGACAGCTACAAAAAAGGAGAGATTGAGACTGGCATGCAGACCTGGTAACTGCAAAACTCTAGACACACAGTGCATAAATTGATCATAAATCCAATACAGAGGAAGACCTATAAGATGTTTTGGATCTCATAGTTGAGGGTATAATTCTTTTGTCTACAACTCCACATCTCTATCATGCGTAGAATATTATGTTTTTGATAACTTTGTTATCAAAGTGACCATTTCTATTTCCATTGTGACTTTGGCTTCATCATTTCATTAATATTGCTTAGTCTTCAAGAAAACGCGGTTTATATTGCACCATGTTTCATTACCAATGCTCTGTATGTTCCCTTCACTCTGTGCAAAAGTTGACATGAAGGATTCAATTTAGGCAGTAGTACTGGAAAAGTAGCTCCTATGTACTCTGTTACCATTAAAGTTAGGAGTTACTCTGAATCTTTAAGACTGAAAGTAGGCAATCCCTACTACTTAAAGTTCTGAAAGATGTTATGATCTCTGTGGAGTTCATCTGCAGTGCTGTGAAGCTGAAGAGTCCTATGGATATACAGCACTTCGTTCAGTGAGAGCAGTTGCAAAAGAGTTCGTTCTTCCAGCAGCTGAAGTTGCAACATCTTTGAAGCCTAAAGATAACTAGAGTTGTTTTTTTTTTTTTTTTTTTTTTTTTTTTTTTTTCCCTTAGAGAGAGGGGTTTTCTGCTGTAACACAGATTTTTTTTATTTGCATCTGTAAATCTGCAATATGCAGTTGTCTCCAAAGTCTGGTAATTAGTTTCTTCTGTAGATTCAATCTGAATTGATTTTGATGCCTGTCTCTGCGATTGGACTCAAAAGTTTGGTGCCGAGCTTTAGAATTAAACATACACATCTCGGTGCACTTCATATTTTAGGTTTCCGTATATTAAATCAAGGTTGTGTAAAAGGGCGGGACAGCTCCTTATGAGAAACATTGGTTTATGAGACATTCTATATACTACAACTCTTTCTGGAAAAAATTGCCCTCTTCTTTTACAGTATATCTTTTTGTCATACTGGGTTCTTCTTACTTCTGCCTGTGTATGTAAGATAAAAGTGGAAGTGGTGGCTTTCTAAGGAATAAGCTTCATCAGAAAAGCCAACATATGGCAATGAACAGTGAAGTCTCTATATGCTGGAACAGAACGTAGTCCTTCATGTTTAGGTCTCTTCCAACCTAGAAATTCTGTGATTCTGTGATCTGTGATTTCTGTTTTCTGCTTCTTGCTGAGGGGAAAACAAGGAAATCTGAGCATCTCAGTGCAGGAGGCATGTGCTGTTAAGACATCACCCACTGGATGTTGAAGTCATACAAACTGGTGTACAGGTGTTATTATTTCCCATGTTTGCACACTAGCTTTTTTGGGATGAGACGGTAGTTTTAGTCCCTATGCCCCTAGATATATCCTTATCATGTTAGTTATGATAAACATTAAGTGTATGAATCAGATTACATTTGTTTTGTTTATAATCTTTGAATGCATTATTACAAATAAGATTTCATTGTGGAGTTAAAACTAAACCAACTAATAATTGAAGCTGATGAAGAGGAAATTGTCAGACCAGGCTCAGTGATTCTCTCTGAATACCAGTTTGAGAACATGGGTATTGTTATTTGGTTACACTTATTTCTAAACAGTACCAGGTAGGCTGCTTTATTTGACTGAATTAGAGCAAAACTGAATAAAAAACATAAGCATGGCTTACTTTACTATTTTCTTTTATAAACTTGACTGTAGATAGGCAATTGTGAACAAAATCTAATAAGGTGCCAGGAAACCAAAGGAAGCAATTTAGTTTATTACTCAAAAGTAAACATTCAAGAGGCATTATTCAGACAGGCAAATGCATGCACATTCAGAATTTTATATTCAAATTAAATCTCACTATTTCTTCCTAATTACCCAAGAATAACATATGTCTACTCTTTTAGAAGGCAGTCTAAATAATTTGGTGTTAAACACCAGAAGCTGTTCATCTTGTCTTAAATTACAATGGCATTTTAGTTTCTTACTAAAAGAACTGCAAATCTGATATTTCTGCAAGTACTTCTGTACGTTTTATTGCTTGTAAGGACGAACTTGCAGTACATCCTTATGGTAAAGAATATTGTTGTTGTTGTTGAGTCCTGTTTTGCCTGTCTGTTTCTTTGTGGAAATGAACAGGGTGAGCTTGTATGACCGATGTTCAAGATGGACATAGATCAGCCTTACTTTGCTTCAATAATTCTCATGAGTAGGCAAAAATACAGATTATTTTTTTCAGGGTTGTTAGGATTCACGAGTAGCTATATAGTCTTTCACAGGTAGCGCAGTAGTCTTTCACAGTCTTATCTGCTGTGTAATTTATTGCCCATACACTGTTTGACATACGAATCATGTTTCTAATTGCCCTGGTTTTCTAGGGGAGGGTCTTCCTGTGTGTTCACAGTCAAGTTGCCTTTTATTCGGTCTATTTCAAAGCTATCCTTTTGTTTGATCAGACCTTCTTATTAGCTGAAGTCCTGATTCCTCTAAGTCCCTAGTTCTTCTCAAATTCATTATTTTCATCTCTCATTTTTAAAGCCTTAATAATTAAATAGACATTTGAATCCTAATGCCATGCAACAAAGTGTTGCTTGCTCTTTTAAAAGTATTCAGAGAGATGGCTTTCTCCTTTCCAAGTTTTCAAAGGCCATTGCTTACGTGTTGCTTGGCTGCTAATTATTTTTACATTAGGACATATTCTATACAAATGGTCTTTGTATTAATAAATAGTGGTAGCATCTAATGGCATTGCTGTTCTTGAAGTGAGTTGTGTTTCTGTTGTACACCTCTGGCATATAGCAGTGTTTGCTGCATTTGTGCTTACATACCCCAGAAGCAGATTTTCATCTCTCAATTTAGAGATCAACTTAGATTTATTTTCGATGTTGCAAAAATAAGAATAAATAGAAATAGTCAGCATCTGTGCACAATGTTTTCCAATTCTTTGTTAAAGAATGGGGAACTAATGGAAGCAAATCATCACAATATAAAATGTTGCGATCTTCTCAGATGGTTTAAACTGGAACCTTTTCTTGTAACATGAAGTGAGAGTGGCTATGGTGAAAGACCATTCAATGGGATATGTCTTTAGTAATTGCGTTCAAGTGTCTGTCCTTCTTAGAAGAACATTCTTATTTTAAAAAAATAAATCAAGTAAACAAACTTTTTCTGAAAAGTAATTCCTGTATCAGTTATACCTTTTAGAAATCATAAGTTGGAAAACCATTATGGGCTTTTGAACTGTGCAAGGGAAAGCTATCCCCATGTTACAGTTACTCAGATCTCTTGTCTAAAAGGTTCTTAGCTTTACCTTGTGTATAATTTTTCGAACTGTGGTTCTGATTTTCTATTAGAAAATTGTCTATTTCTGTTTTCTGTACATATTAACTAACAACCCAAATATTTGATTTTGTTTTCCCAAGTATGTGCAGGAAGAAAAAAAAAAAAAAAAGCACAATCCAACTAGATTCTACCTTCAGAGCCCATACAAATCCAGTAAAGCCTATTGGTGTTTTTTCTTTCAACAAGGGAAAGCAGAAACATCCTAGCAACTATGGTGTACCTCTGAAGAATGCATTTTTAAAAATGTATGCCCAGTACATAAGCAGAGGCTATCTTCCCCTTGTAGAATGAATATAAAACAATTATTGTTTTATAGAAATAAAATAAGAAATATTTACATTTCTTTGGTAAAAATGTGGATATTTATATTACCTTAAAAAAAAACAAACACGGAAAATGACAAGAGCACAGCAATATGCCATTTTTTTATTACTGACCATTCTTCTAATGCTAATTGTCAGAGCTGCCTAGAACCTTTAACAAGCTCTGCATTTCATGTACGCACAAATGGAGAAAAATAGTGTTGACCTCTACCTCTTTAGTTATAAATT
This sequence comes from Heteronetta atricapilla, assembly GCA_011075105.1. Taxonomy (NCBI): domain Eukaryota; kingdom Metazoa; phylum Chordata; class Aves; order Anseriformes; family Anatidae; genus Heteronetta; species Heteronetta atricapilla. The sequence goes on along the minus strand of CM021735.1, from coordinate 1,119,412 downwards.
CATGCATTAGTGCATCTGTATTTATAAATGTATGACAAATCATTTTTTAAAAAAAATGTATGTGTTCTGAAATGTTTTTATGTAGTGGTTTTTTTACTTGCAAACAATTCTGCAATATGGTTTGGATGGCTAAGTGCAGGACATGGTACCTCAGGCAGCAAAAATCTTTGCTTGGTACCCCTCTCTCCCTAGTGTGTTTCCTGCTGCATTCTTGCAGCTCATTTTAGCCCAGAACCGGGGTGTGTGTGTGTATGTGTGTATATATATATATATACACACACATTATATATATAATGTGTGTGTATATATATATAATGTGTGTATAATATATATATATGTGTGTATAATATATATAATGTGTGTGTATATATATATGTGTGTATATATATATATAAAAATATATATACGTATATACATATAATATATATATATATTATATATATTATACATATATATATATTACACATATATATATATTATATATATATATATATATATATTTAAACTAACACTAAACAAAAGTAGTTTTGTGATTCCTCAGTAAGATTGGGCTAGAAAAACGGGGATATTGACATTTGATGGGAATACAAAATTGCTGACTTTTTTGTCCTTGTCGGACTATTCCTATTCATACTTTACAATGAAGTGACCAGCTGTCAACAGGGTTACATATTAATGTGCAGCAGTTGGAATGCATGCTCGTCTGAGGTACACAAACACAAGCTGCTACAGCCTGCAGATGCTTTAACTTCACTAGCCGTAATAGCTACCTGTGTTTTGAAGAAAGTTGAAGGTTTGTTTAAAATTTAAGCTAGTGGCATCACAGCTGAAATCATGATTGATTATTCTGGTGTTGGTTAAGGTGTAGCTAATACAGCTAGTAGTAGAGGTTTGAACTTTTATAGTGAATGCTTTGTTTACAGATGCAGAGTTCAGTTGTGTTTGTGGTCTCCTGTGGCCTTCTACGTAAGAGCACAGTAAATGCTGTCTGCTGGGGCTGTTGGTGTGCTGTTTGCTTGGTCAGGGTCAGTCTACCTTGAACATGCAACACCCGTACAGAGGGATGCAGGGCAGTCACAGCTCTCTGTGGCACTCTGGTAATTGTGCTTTTTCAATCATTTTCCTATTCAGTTATGTTACTGAGACTTTCACAGGAAGTGCTCTATGTTTCCCCATTGCACTCTAACTAGTTTCCCCTCTGGCACTTCAGGATAAAGGAAATATTGTGTGCACCCTGATGTCAATGTGCATACACACCAGCCTGATATTTAGAATAAGGGAGGTTTTCTGCAATTTGTAGGATGCATTGCTTCTTCCTAATAAGATATGCAACTAACTGTCTACTTGAAACTATTTTCTGGTGAATTAACTTTGCTTTTTATGTGATTGTTATCTTTGTAAGACCATATAATACTGAAACAAATTCTGTCAGACAGCTCCTGGGTATTCAGTTCATCAAGATAAACTTATTTTATTAGGTTGCCTGTGAACAAAGCAGAGATAACTACAATGCTTATCTTTAACAGTTGTGCATGCGCCATCATATAACAATACCAACGTATAAACATCAGTGTGCCCAGATCCATAGTGCTGTCAGAGTGGACTTGTGTTTGAGCTGATGCAATTTCATTTTTTTGGAGGCAAGTAGTTAGTGTTTGTTGTTGTTGTTGTTTTGTTTTATGTAACTGTCCAATGACAGCTTTTTCAAATACGGGTTCTCTGTAGAGATTTTGACTGATTTATTACCAGTGATCTTTCAAGTTTTTATGGAGGCAAATGGCCTTCTTCATAAAGGTTGGAAGAAGAATGAACTTCTTATGCGTTGATTCACAAGCTGGCCTAGTTCAAATACAAACTTTGAAAATATGGGTTCTTAAGGATTTTGGAAAAGTCAGTGGAACCTTTTGGAAATGTGACCAAGTTTTGGTCTAGAAATAAAATATGAGGCTTAGACATGTAGTTTGCTAGCTGTGGTTGTAGCCTGGTGGCTAGGAGTCAAGAATGTGATCTGAAGCTTCAGAGATAATTTGTCCTTTTATAACCCCTTAGTGCTTCTAGGAAAGAAAAATTAAGCAGAAGGAAATTTGGCAGTTGGTATTTGATTTTTCTTTGGAAATCAGTCATAATCTCCTTTAAGATTAAACAAAACAGAAGTCCACCTTCCACCCTCACTTTCTGATGTGAATACCAGGTGTTCCAAAGGGTGATCTCTTGTGAGGGAGAAGAAAAGCAAAAATAACTCACTACTGACAGCATCTTAGGGATTTTTCCATTTGGAATAAAAGATTTTTGTAGGTTGACAGAAAATCAATGCTTTCTCATTCTTATTAGGACTGGAGTAATGTCATCTATAGACATCCCTACACCAGGGAAAATTTCATTTAAAGTTCCCCTCATAGCAGCCAAACAATCTTGCCATTCCTCATGCAGATGAAGGTCTCTCAGTCCTTTTTGTGCTAAGAATATCAGGATCTCTGATGAAGAGCATATTCCCATGGTTAGCTCTGTTGCTATCCCTTCAAACTTGTATCTGCCTAGAAAAACTGGCCTCTGTTTTAGGCGTAGCTGTATGAACGTAACTTTGTCAGTGCTAAATCTTTCAACATGGCTAGCATCTGTACATCTGCAGGACTGGTAAATAGAATTGTTTACTTTGTCAAAGTCCTGGTATAACACAACAGAGTATAATCTCTTTTGTATTTTGGCAAAGAACAGATATTACCTCTGAGAAATCGTTTGTTTACATTTGAAGTGCTGAGAAGGTAATCAAGTAGTTTTGGCAATTGAGTAGAAATATTCCGTATATATGAGCTTATCACGAAAGCCCTCTCAATGTAGTTTGAATACCAACACACAAAATCTAAAGGCAATGACTAGTAAAAGTAGGAAGAGGAGGAAGAGAGCATGGACAAGGCCTGCCTTTTAAAAGAAAGTAACATTCTATTTCAACTGCCTGCTAAGCACTTCCTTGGAGGGTAGGCAGTCTGAGCACCATGAGACCAGGAGTGGCTCAAATCAGGTTAGGAAAATGATGGCAATCAATATCATTTACCTGTCAAATATATTTAGGAAAAAAAAAAAAAAAGCAAGCATGTCAGATATATGTTCTGCAAACACTTATCAAAGGTGTTTCTTTGATACTGGTTTGGTTATTTGGTTCGGAGCGTTCCTTGGAGTGTACCATTCAAATCTATGTGTGTCTTGATATACCTTGAAATTGACTGTCATCGTCCTGTGATACAGAAAAGTGAGGGCAATGCAAAAGTTAAAGTAAGGCTGGAGAAGCCTTTGGTCTTGCTGTTAATGAAGGGGCTCTTCCAAAGTGGTTCAATTCAGAATACGTAAAAGTGAGTATTTTCCTCATGGTTTAGAGGCACTGCTTCTTTCTGATCTATAAAAGGCTAAATTTAGCCCGTGATCCTTTGAGCACCCTGTATTTACTGGTATATTTAAGCTTATCTTTGGTTCCAAACAGAAATGCCATTTACCTCTGAGTATATGGATGCTAGCCAGATGATTGCGCTTGCATAAATGAAGATTGCCAAGAAGGATTCCAGACTGACATTTATGATTAGGTCTATTGTCGAAACCCTTTGCATGACTCGAAGAAATTTCAGTGCATTCTCTTTATTCTGCTGAACAAAACTGTAGATCCACCAGCACAAAGGTGTAAAACATTCAGGTTTTCTATTTGCAATCCAACTGCATAAGGGAAGCTCCCGGTAATTGGAAGAAGAAGCGAGAAACTTCAGGGTCAGGTAGCTCACTGCCTCTAACTGAAGCAGGAGAGTCAAGTGCAAGAGCTGCAGCAAATTAGGCTCAGTGGCAGCAGTTACAGTTGCTGGATGAAAGCAAAATATGGCCCATACGTCTGGAAGTCTCATTGAGATCCAGTGGTAGGAATGGTGCTCTAAAGATAATAAATGTTGTTATGCATTATTAGAGAAAGATTAAGCTCCGCTTGCATTAGAGCAAGTGGCTGTGACAACTGAACTGTGCTTTCTATAAAGAGTGTATTGATAGACTCCCATTTTCTTTGTTCACTTCCCTTGTATTTGCTTATTGCTGTTTAGTGACTAACAGTGATGTATGGGTTAGTCTTTACAGTAGATATTCCTCTATGATAATCTTTTTTTTTTTTTTGGTTTTATTTGTGCTTTGCCTCCTCACTGATTCTTTTTTACTATTTTTGAACATAAATAATTGTCATGCACATGTTGAGTCTTGTAACTGAAGCAGAGCCACAGATGACCCCCAGACCAGACTTCTGGCATTCAGCCATTGTGCCAACCTTGTTATTCCACTTGGTTTTCAAATGCCACATCATCAAACGGAAAAGCTCACTGTCTTGTATGTTTTTTTTTTCCACTTGCAGAGCATGATGAGTGCGGCAGCGGACAGCATAACTGTGATGAGAATGCGATCTGTACTAACACTGTCAGGGGACACAGCTGTACCTGCAAACCTGGATATGTGGGGAATGGGACCATCTGCCGAGGTAAGTCTGTAACTCTAGAAACAATGTGAAAGTGGCAGACTCTATTAATATTTTCTGACAGTCCCCTACATTCTGGTAACTTGTGATGACTGAATTCTGTCAACAATCCACTGTCTGATTTATCATCTGGCAACTGAAGTGTGCATGGAGATAGATGATAGGAATTGCTTTGTGCATAACTTCTGAGCAATAAGGAGGTATTTCTGGAATGCTAGGAGAAAAGGACTTTCCATTTACTGCCATTGAATACTGTCAGCTACTATCTTTCAGCTTAAAATTAACATTCATCGCTTTGGTAATTGTAGATAGTACCTGATCTCACCTTTAGCTTTGAAAATTTAATCAGATGTGTTTTAAATTAGGGTAATCAACTCGTACATAATATTGCTGTGCTTTGACTACTCATAATAGAATACATTTTTTTTTTTTGAACCTTACCTTTAAATGTTTATTTTGAAGTTTTCTCTGTGATGTAAACAAGAAATACCTAGCACCAGCTATGCTTTTTGTGAGGTGGTAGGTCATTGATTTAGGAACCTTGGGGGGCTTGTTTCTGTGGAGAAGGACATGCAATGATGTTTTTATAAAGACAGAGCAGTGAATATATTGACCAGTTGGCTTCGAGAGGGCTATGTCATGAAGGTGCTTCATGAGTTCTACTTCTGTATTTATGAATTACCTTGTCTCATGAAAAGCTATTTATTTATTAATTTGCCATGTCTAGTGCTGCATAATTTCTGACTCTCTAAATAGAATTGCAATTACAGGAAAACTAACTAAAATTTTTGAGATGACAGTTACTGAAATTGAGAAAATTCTGTAGTCTGTAGGCACAAGACGCTAGATAGTAATTTTTAGGATGTTATGAATTGGCCAAGGAATCCCCTAAAGGCATATGAAGATTCATATCATTCTTGTTTCAAGCTAAAGATCTTCAGGAAGGTTAGCCTGTCAGCTGTTGAAGTTTTTTTTGAAAGATTTGTTTTTTTAAGATTGCTTTTTGATTTGACTGTCTTTGGGTACTGTCCATCTGCATGACAGCATTGCTCTATTTAAAACTGTAAAATGATTTGCAATGATTTAACAAGGATCACAAACAGGTTATGGAAATGATGGCCAAGTTAAAGCTTCCATCCACATTGCGGTTCTATCACCTCTTCGGGTGATACGGGGTTGAAATTCATTCTAGTACCTTTTAACCTTTTACTATATTACAATGAATGCAAATTACACCATACAGAAATATTTTCAGAAAAGTTTGAGTAAGCAGCCTGGCCGTGTTAAACTGTGATATTTTATTTTATTTTATTTTTTCTGAGGATAATATGACAAGACAAACCCTTAATCATTCTTCTGTGAAACAGGGATATTTGAATTAGTTTATTCAAAATATGTTTTCACAGTGGTTTTCTTCATTTGCACACCTGATATTGGGTTTAATGTGCCAGAAATTCAAAGTTAATCTCCTGCTTTGTGGTCATTAATCCAGTAATGTTGAAGTAATGAAGTTGCACTGAAAAAATGCAATGAAGTTTTTATCCTCAAAATTTTGTTGAACTTTGAGTTATGGTTAAAAATACATTTATTTATTTATTTATTTTTGATTTGCACAAGCAAATGTTCTTATAGTTGCCTTTTTGAGAGTTATACATGGAAACAGTGAGTTCTTACATTCTGACTAGGAAGTATAAATTGAGGGGAAAACTGGAGATGATAGGCAAGTGGCTTGCAGTCTAATTATTATATTCACTAGGGATGAGAATAATTTGTCATTACTTTGGAATAATTAGTACTGTAAAGCAGATAATATTAGAATGCTGTTGTGTTTTAGTAAATGGTAAAACTCCCCATAAAGAAGTGGTCTGAGCGCCTCAGCCTGTGGTTTTGTGGTCACTTGAGGTTTTTACAGTTTGGGCAGCTAATCTAAGGAACATTTCCATTCTACCCATGGTAACCCCAGGGACACCGGTACTGCCTCTCTTTGGTTGGGTTTAAGGGTGATATGTTGTAAGTGAAACTGGGCTAAAAAAAGAAGTGACAACAGAAAAATTACCAGTTACCCATCGCATCAGTTTCCTCACAGAAGTGCTAGACTTGGCACAAGGAAAGAGGTCTGGACATAGCAGGACAGCTATAAACAGTTTATGTTGTCTTTTAGTAATTGTGGGGCTTCATCTTCAAGCAACGTTTTTTTTTTTTTTTTTTTTTTTTTTTTTAAATGATATGAGCCAAGGTGATAAGTTTAGTATAATACCATATGAAGTTGATAAACATCTATGTTCTCCTTAAACCACCTGTAAGGGTTTACATTACAGACATTTATGTGCACAAAATGGTTGTTTCAACTGCTACTGAAGTAGTATCTCTGTAGTTCCGTAAGAAATCTTACTAATATTGCACAGCAACCCTGTAAATAGAATAGTAGTGTTATGATCAAGAATATAGGATTTGCTTTTCTGCCCAATTATACAATATATTTAATATTGTTTTCATGATGTTATAAAAACAGAATAATGCTGTTCTTTGACCTCACTGACTAGTACTTCGATAATGTCTTCATAAGAAAACAAAATACTGGTATTTGTGTTTTAGGAAATGTATGCGCATTTAAATGAAATTGCATGGTGAAATACTGGTAAATACAATGAAATTACTCTGGCAGGCAAATTTGTGACATCTGCAATTTTTGTGGAAAGTATGGAGAAATAAAAATGACAGAAATAATCTGAATGTGAATGTTATGCTCAACAGAGAATTGTGGCTTGATCTTAGGAGGAAAAAGAGGGTTTATAAGCTTTGGAAAAATGGGCAGGCCACTAAGGAGGACTTTAAAGAAGTAGCGAGGCTGTGCAGGGACAAAATTAGGAAGGCCAAAGCTCATCTGGAGCTAAATCTGGCTACTGCCGTTAAAGATAACAAAAAACGTTTCTATAAATACATCAACACAAAAAGGAGGACTAAGGAGAATCTCCATCCTTTACTGGATGCGGGGGGAAACTTAGTTACAAGAGATGAGGAAAAGGCGGAGGTGCTCAATGCCTTCTTTGCCTCAGTCTTTAGCGGCAATACCGGATGTTCTCTGGATACTCAGTACCCTGAGCTGGTGGAAGGGGATGGGGAGCAGGATGTGGCCCTCATTATCCATGAAGAACTGGTTGGTGACCTGCTACGGCACTTAGATGTGCACAAGTCGATGGGGCCGGATGGGATCCACCCAAGGGTACTGAGGGAACTGGCAGAGGAGCTGGCCAAGCCACTGTCCATCATTTATCAGCAGTCCTGGCTATCGGGGGAGGTCCCAATCGACTGGCAGCTAGCAAACGTGACGCCCATCTACAAGAAGGGCCGGAGGGCAGACCCGGGAAACTACAGGCCTGTCAGTTTGACCTCAGTGCCAGGAAAGCTCATGGAGCAGATCCTCCTGAGAGTCATCATGCAGCACTTGCAGGGGAAGCAGGCGATCAGGCCCAGTCAGCATGGGTTTATGAAAGGCAGGTCATGCCTGACGAACCTGATCTCCTTCTATGACAGAGTGACGCGCTGGGTGGATGAGGGAAAGGCTGTGGATGTGGTCTACCTTGACTTCAGCAAGGCTTTTGACACCGTCTCCCACAGCATTCTCCTCAAGAAACTGGCTGCTCTTGGCTTGGACTGGCGCACGCTTCGTTGGGTTAGAAACTGGCTGGATAGCCGGGCCCAAAGAGTCGTGGTGAATGGAGCCAAGTCCAGTTGGAGGCCAGTCACTAGTGGCGTCCCCCAGGGCTCGGTGCTGGGGCCGGTCCTCTTTAATATCTTCATCGATGATCTGGACGAGGGCATCGAGTGCACCCTCAGTAAGTTCGCAGATGACACCAAGTTAGGTGCGTGTGTCGATCTGCTTGAGGGTAGGAAGGCTCTGCAGGAGGATCTGGATAGGCTGCACCGATGGGCTGAGGTCAACTGCATGAAGTTTAACAAGGCCAAGTGTCGGGTCCTGCACCTGGGGCGCAATAACCCCAAGCAGAGCTACAGGCTGGGAGAGGAATGGTTGGAAAGCTGCCAGGCAGAGAAGGACCTGGGAGTGCTGGTGGATAGTCGGCTGAATATGAGCCAGCAGTGTGCTCAGGTGGCCAAGAAGGCCAACGGCATCCTGGCTTGTATCAGGAACAGCGTGACCAGCAGGGCTAGGGAGGTGATCGTCCCCCTGTACTCAGCTCTGGTGAGGCCGCACCTCGAGTACTGTGTTCAGTTTTGGGCCCCTCGCTACAAGAAGGACATCGAGGTGCTTGAGCGGGTGCAGAGAAGGGCGACGAAGCTGGTGAGGGGCCTGGAGAACAAGTCCTATGAGGAGCGGCTGAGGGAGCTGGGCTTGTTCAGCCTGGAGAAGAGGAGGCTCAGGGGTGACCTTATCGCTCTTTTTAGGTACCTCAAGGGAGGCTGTAGCGAGGTGGGGGTTGGCCTGTTCTCCCACGTGCCTGGTGACAGGACGAGGGGGAATGGGTTTAAGTTGAGCCAGGGGAGTTTTAGGTTAGATGTTAGGAAGAACTTCTTCACTGAAAGGGTTGTGAGGCACTGGAACAGGCTGCCCAGGGAAGTGGTGGAGTCACCATCCCTGGAAGTCTTCAAAAGACGCTTAGATGTAGAGCTTAGGGATATGGTTTAGTGGTGGGCTGTTAGGGTTAGGTTGGAGGTTGGACTCGATGACCTTGAGGTCTCTTCCAACCTGGAAAATTCTGTGATTCTGTGATTTATGATTGCTGTTGATTTAGAAATAAAAAAAAAAGAAGAGGAAAGCAAGTAACTTTAAAAAATCTGTAGAATCAGGCTGTCTCCTTTCTTGAGTAGGAAAATAGAGGAGGAAGAAATTCTGTGCTTTTCTGTAAAAGTGGTAGACTAGTCTGTGTAATTAAGAAGTGGATTGTGTCAAACTAGATGTGGGAATTGTTACGAGAAAAAGCGATAGAAAAGGGCATAGTCTAATACCAAATGCTCTTCTGCTTTAAAATAGATACAGCTCTAGTTTAAGTGACATTGAAATGGAAAGAGAAGTGAAAATGAACACAAGCAAATCATTATAAATACATAGGTACCAAAATGTGGGCAGTAAGATCATATAAAACAGTAGAAGAAAATGAGACTTTTCCTATGGGTGTACATGTGTTCCCAACTTCACTGTAAGAAGTGAGCTTTAGCATCTCAGAAGGATACTGAAATTTTGGGGATAGATCGGGGGGGGGGGGAAAGAGGCTGAGTTGAGATGAAATGGCAATTTCAATGTTGTGCCATCACCGTTAGCAAATTTAACAAAGCACTGGACTCAGCATCAGATAGATTATGTCTCAATATTTCCACAGGAAATAAAAAGTAAAATAAGGAAGCATTTGCTGGAAGAAATTAGAGCTCGAAAGGCAGAGGATAGATGTAAAACGAGTTGAATAGATATTCTGAATTTACAGATTTATTAAGCTGCCTTTTTTTTGTATGAAGAATACTTGGAAAAAAAATACCAAAAGAACTAACACTGATGAAGGAAATAGAAGTCATAGGTAGGTAACTCACACCATGCCCGTTTACTTGAATTCTGTGAATGAATTCACGGATGAGGGTGAAGTTAAGGCCAATTTAGACAAAGTCGCTGAACTTCAGGACAAGATTTAACTGGGAGTGCCACACGGCTGACACGAGCAAGTCCAGGAGGTTCATGAAGCACCTAGATGATAACTTCTTGGTGCAGGTGCTAACGGAGCCAACTAGGAAAGGTGCCCTCCTAGACCTGTTGCTAGAAAACAGAGAGGGTCTGGTGGGAGATGTGGTGATTGGTGGCCGCCTCGGTCATAGCAACCATGAAGTGGTTGAGTTCAAAATTTACGGTGACAGAAGGAAAAGTGCCACCAAAACCTCATCCCTAGATTTGGGGCGCCTTCCCCATATCTAGGGATAGATATTCAGGCTGCCTGAATAGGGATAGACTTCAGGCTGCTCAGGGAACTAGTCAGCAAGGTCCCTTGGGAAGCTGCTCTCGAAGGCCTCGATGTCCACCAGTGCTGGTCATTCTTTAAGCGATGCCTCCTAGAAGCACAAGATCAGGCAATTCCTAAATATCGCAAATCAGGCAAGCGGGGCAGGAGGCCGGCGTGGCTGACCAGGGACATTCTAATGGAGATTAGGCGGAAACAGAGAGTGTTTTGCTACTGGAAGGAGGGCCAGGTGACATGGAAAGAATACAGGGATGCTGTTCGTGTTTGTAGGAAGAAAATTCGTGTGGCTAAAGCACACCTAGAGTTGAAGCTGGCTGTGTCTGTGAGAGATAATAAAAAGGGTTTTTTTAGATATGTGAATGGAAAAAGGAGAACTAAAGAATACATAGGGCCGCTCCTTGATAGGGAAGGTCTCCTCACAGACAATGACATAGGCAAAGCAGAGACGCTTAACGCCTTCTTTGCCTCTGTCTTCAATGCCGATGATGGGCTTCGGGACCCAGGGTGCCCTGAGCTGGAGGACCGGGACGGTGGGGATGACAAACTCCCAACTGACCCTGAACGTGTGCGGGATTTGCTACTCCACCTGGATCCCTACAAGTCCATGGGTCCGGATGGGATTCATCCCCGGGTGCTGAAAGAGCTGGCGGACGTCATCGCGGAACCTCTCTCAATGATTTTTCAACTATCCTGGGAGTCTGGAGAGGTCCCGGTAGACTGGAAGCTGGCAAATGTTGTGCCGATTTTCAAGAAGGGTCAGAAAGAAGACCCAAGTAATTACAGGCCTGTCAGTCTCACATCAGTGCCTGGTAAAATCATGGAGAAGATGGTTCTCGAACTTATTGAGGCGCACCTGGGGGACAAAGCAGTCATTGGTCCCAGCCAGCATGGGTTTGTGAAGGGTAGGTCCTGCCTAACTAACCTGATTTCCTTTTATGATAAGATCACCCGTATGGTGGACCAAGGGAAACCAGCTGATGTGATTTTTTTGGACTTCAGCAAGGCTTTTGACACGGTTTCCCATAGGATCCTACTGGACAAAATGTCCACCATACAGCTAAATAAAAACATCATCCGATGGGTGAGCAATTGGCTAACAGGCAGGGCCCAAAGGGTTATGGTGAATGGGGCTGCGTCAGGCTGGCGGGCGGTCACCAGTGGGGTCCCTCAAGGCTCCATTTTAGGGCCGGTACTTTTCAATAATTTTATAAACGATCTGGATGTAGGAATAGAAGGTATTTTGAGCAAGTTTGCTGATGACACCAAACTTGGAGGAGTTGTGGACTCGGATGAGGGTGGAAAGGCCTTGCAGAGGGATCTGGATAGGTTGGAGAGCTGGGCGATCACCAACCGCATGAAGTTCAATAAGAGCAAGTGCCGGGTCCTGCACCTGGGACTGGGAAACCCTGGCTGCACGTACAGACTGGGCGATGAGACGCTGGAGAGCAGCCTAGAAGAGAGGGATCTGGGGGTCGTGGTAGACAGCAAGTTGAATATGAGCCAGCAGTGTGCCCTGGCAGCCAGGAGGGCCAACCGTGTCCTGGGGTGCATCAAGCACGGCATCGCTAGTAGGTTGAGGGAGGTGATTGTCCCGCTCTACTCTGCGCTGGTGCGGCCTCGCCTCTAGTACTGTGTGCAGTTCTGGGCACCACAGTATAAAAAGGACGTGAAACTGTTGGAGAGTGTCCAGAGGAGGGCTACGAAGATGGTGAAAGGCCTGGAGGGGAAGACGTACGAGGAACGGCTGAGGGCACTGGGCCTGTTCAGCCTGGAGAAGAGGAGGCTGAGGGGAGACCTCATCGCAGTCTACAACTTCCTCGTAAGGGGGTGTCGAGAGGCAGGAGACCTTTTCTCCATTAACACCAGCGACAGGACCCGCGGGAACGGGGTTAAGCTGAGGCAGGGGAAGTTTAGGCTTGACATCAGGAGGGGGTTCTTCACAGAGAGAGTGGTTGCACACTGGAACAGGCTCCCCAGGGAAGTGGTCACTGCACCGAGCCTGACTGAGTTTAAGAAGAGATTGGACTGTGCACTTAGTCACATGGTCTGAACTTTTGGGTAGACCTGTGCGGTGTCAGGAGTTGGACTTGATGATCCTTAAGGGTCCCTTCCAACTCAGGATATTCTATGATTCTATGATTCTATAAGATTTAATAGTGCAGTATAAAGGCAATTAACTTATTGGGGCAGAAAGGAAAGGTGATTCAAAAAAAAAAAAAAAAAAAGTTGAGTAAATGATTTGGGTTATAAGTGTGGGGAGGGTAAATGGCTACCCGATACAACAGCATTGCCTGTCAGGATGTCCATGTAGGTGTCTAGATGGAAGAAGAGACCAGGACAAGGTTTCTGAGTAACGTGTCACCTGTAGACAATTTTTAGGTGTTAAAGTAAAACTCTGTCATGTGTAAAATCAGTAAAGCTCAATGTTGTGACTGTAGCTGAAGAGCCAGGGATGTTGAATGCAGATTTACAACTTAGACTATTGAGGCTCTTGGTCTGAGTTATTGCAGTGTTTCTGGGTGAAATCTTGGCAGGGCTTGAATCCTGAAGCTTGGTAAATGTATGTAAGGAGAACATCTTTCTCTGTTTTTTTGTTTTCTTAAGTTATAGTTTCAGTTCTGTTTGGTAGCCCTGCACCACATGCTGTAGAAGTGATCTTGTGCAAAGTACAAGTCACCATCAATGTCTTGTTGCAATCAGTTATCTTGTTTTACACAAAGACACCTAGAAGGATGGTACAAGTCTTGTCCTAGCTCTTGATAGTTTGTTTCAAATGTTTGTTTCAGGGTAAATTCTGCCCATAGAGGTACTTATCTAGAAACAGAAAATAGCAGTGGCCTTTTTTTCAGTATACTTCTTAGATGGTAAAACACTAGACATTCTCCTGAAATAAAGACAAGCTGAATTTGCTAAACCTTTTTTCATGTGTCTCACTAATGCAACCAGGAGTCTAGCGCTCAAACAAGCGTGGGTATTTTTCATTTTACTTTGGAGTTTTACCTGTTTTGTCTGTGTAACAGACCATATTTGGTGTGCTATTAACATCTCATTTAGTAGTTTGTACCGAGATGTAGATTTATTAGAATGATGAAATGAGGTGGATTTAGTTAGTCATAAACCTTAAAGCGTGTGTGATATGACTGATGCCTGGGAAGAGAGACATCAGGTGTTGTGATATAGAAGTCAAAACAATGTTTATTCTAATTAGTATTCAGGTTGTAGAATGGTTTATTTTTGCCAGAGTATGGAATAGGATTTTACTTCCTGTTCTACTCCCGTGCAGCATTTCTCAGGAAACACTCAGGGGATTACAACTCAGTGTATACTGGAGTCTTAAAGAAGAAAGCCATTATTTAAAAATGAAAATGTCTCAGTTCTTCTAGTTTAATTTGGAAGTCCAAATTGGTGTTAATTTTACTGCAGTTCTTCCTGTATATGTACCTTGGAAGGTGTGTTTTGGAGTGTGGTTGTCACCGATGAACTAATCAGTTCCTTCATGAACAACTTCCAGTGATGCTGGTATGGAAGAGAGACCAGATTTTGAACAGATTTTTTGCTGCTGTTGTTGTTTTGATTTCTTTTAAGGTAATGGGAATAATTGTATGGAGTCTTTATTTATAATACATTCAAAATTTTTACTGATGGCGAGAGTACATCAGAGGCTTGAAAATTACTTCTGTCCAGTGTAAATCACTGAGTCGGCCTATTTCACACTGTCTTAATCTCAAACAGTAATTGGATGGGTGTATTATTATTATTATTATTATTTTTAACAAATGCAGTCTGAGAGCTATCTTTCATTGCAGTTTTCTCCTTTATTTCCAAGCAGGTACTTTTTTAGTAATGTAAATCTTAGCCTGAAATATGCTTAATAACCTGAAATAAGTGCAAGTGAAAGAAATGTATGCCTTCGAATGTGGAGGTAATGTGTTGATGGTGTAGCAAACAGGTGGCTGAAGACAACTTTTCATCATCTGTTATGAAAAATAGTCAAGAACAGTGTGAGAAAGAAGAAAACAAAACCACCAACAAAACCCTGGCTTTATGGGTTATTCCTGTTCTGGGTTCTCTGCTTTTCTTTGTGTCTTTTTTACATTGACATCAGCAAATGCCAGCAATGTGAGACTGTCTGATGTGCTGATGTTTTAATATAAAAGCATATCTGATTGCTCCAAGGTGACTAACTGCCGCTTAGGTTTAGATTCTGTGTATATGTGTCTGTCTGTCTGTTGGAAGTGGCATTTAAAGCCTTTAATGGTGCATTGGAATGTGTTATCAATCATATGTAGGTCAGCACAGCAGTGGAAAAGAATGAACAGGTCTTTCCCCTTAGCCTCTGGTGTTCGTAGTTGTAAGGCTTGGAATGGTTGATATGCCTTCTCAAGGCTTCAAATGCTGTTTTGGTATAATATGCACAGGTCTCATTAAATAATATGGGAGGTTTGACTCATTTTGAGGTTTTGATCCTCATTCTTTCTTCACCACCTTGAACTTTGTATAGTTGTTTATACCTAATACAGAGTATATAAATCACTGCAAAAGCAAATCCGTACACTTGAATGTGTTTTGGTGTCACGTGACATGTGCAAGATACCATGTGAAGTGTAAGACACGGGATAGTCATACTTTTGGGTGAAACATTCTAGACATAACTGATTTAATAATTTTAAAACAATATACAGATATACAACAGTGAGATCAGAATTCCTGTAGAGTTTTCATTCTAAAACTAGCACAGCTGGATTAAATTCACTGTACTAAGAAAAGTGAAAATTTGAAATTTTAATGTAAGAATCTTTGTGGTTTTGTTCATGATTAGTTATCAATATGATATATCAATATATCAATATATATTCAGTTATTATCAATGTTATCAATATAATATATTGATAAATCGATATAATATATCGATATGATATATTGATAACTAACATATCCATAATACCTCTCATTTGTGTATTGGTTTTGAAGTTATATAAACACCCTTTATAATTTACTAGCCACTTTTAAAGCTACTTCAGTTCTAATGGTGTTGCTTTGCTTTTGGACTGTAATGATTTAAATCAACTGTATTGAAATTAAGATTGTTTAGGATATTTTTTTTCTTGTCCTTAGAAGATAATTATCTAGATTTAGTCATGAGAGATTTTGAAATTTGGGTGTAATTATTTCTGTATTAAGAGTTAAGCCATGCATATTCACCATTATGCAGTTGAATTTTACAGCCTCTCCAAGGGCAGAATATTTCCTGCTGACAAGATTCTGTTCTGTGTGGGAGATTGTTCAAGATAATTTAGAATGCACATGAGTTATGGAAATAGATAATATAAAAAGCATGATTAATGCATCTTGTTAGAATCTGGATCCTGATCTCTTTGCTGTTACAGATCGTCTCCCTGCTCTAGATTTACAACTAATGTAAAATAAGTATCGTACTGATTTATGTTTGCTGAATAAGTGGTCCAGGCCAGACCAACTATTGTATCTGTGTATTGTATCTGTACAAAAGGAAGTAAATCCTGTAGCTGTCACATTTGAAATATTTTAAAACTCGGTCTTAACAGGTTTGTTCCCTTGTGTCTAAAGGGCTCAGCAGGTCTACTCCTGAGCATCTGTGAGTGGGTTCCTAGGTTTACATTCTGAAATGGAGATTCTGTTGTTGACTTGGTTGCCTATTGTCTTCTGTTGCGTCGTTTAATGTTGGTTCTTTTAGACTCAGCAGTTCACTGTAGGTTAAGCATCCTATACAGTGCGTTCAAAAGAGTTAGAAGGTGATTACAAAAATTAATGGAAATGTTCCCAGTGATTTCCTGCGCAGCAAACTATGTTGGCTGTGCAAGATCCTGCAGTTGTGTCTTTTTCACATGCTTGTTTTGTCTTTTTCCCTCTGAGTTATTCCCAGAGTGACTTTCAAATGCAACAATTGCATGAAGTAATAAGAAGACAGTTTTTAATGTTAGGAGCTTCTCTTCATTATTTTTATTTTACATTCAAAATGAAAATACTGTTTCTAAACAAGAGGAATCATATTGAACTTTCTTAATACAATAATATGTTAGGCTGGGAAAAAAAATCATGAAGTTTTCTCTCTCTTTACTGCTTTTAGTTTATATAGATTATTCAGTTAAATTCTAAGTACTGCAATTTTTTTTAACAGATTGTGGGCCTCCGTTAACAAACAAGACCTGATACAGATGTTCCTTACATAATGGGGTTCAGATGATACATTTCATTTAGCTTCTAAGACAATTTCAATATTAATTGCTTTCTTTTTTAAAGCAGTACATCAAAACAAAAATGTCAAGTCCTTACTCTATATATAATGTCTCCACCATCCATTTTTCTTGGCATTGATTTTCTAACCTTTTTGAGATCATCTCAGTCAGTAACTTCTCCAGCAGGTGTTATCACCTCCCAGGTCTCTGTTGCATAACACCATGAGGAATGCAATTCAGAGTCTCCTGATGTTGAGATGAAGCTTTCAAATGTTGCTAGAATGGTTCGTTCAAGTTACCCAGATAAATACTTTTTTCTTTTTAAAATCTAAAATTTGAACAAAAATTATACACCCTTCTTTGAAAGAACTAACTTGATCTGCTCTACTGCTTTTCTGACAGTAGAGCAATAGAAATCATGGTCAGTTATTTGGGTCTGCAGTGCTCACTGGTTCAAATTCAAATCCTTCTGATGAGTTAAACCCAGTCTATTTAGATCTGCAACCCTACTGACCCACCTTCAGAGCTTGTTGTGCACTTTTTCGTAAGAAAGTACTTTTTTTTTTTTTTCTTACTGGTGGGTGGAAAAAATGAGTTCAGTAAGAGCATCCCGAAATATCTAAGCACAAAACTTAGTGCAGCATGGGCTTGACTCTGTAGCATCACAGAGCTCTGTGTCTCTAGTAAAATCAGTTAGTGTGCAATGATTTCTGGACTAATTTATGTGGAATGGGCATGAAAAGGCAAAAGGATGCCAAAAACATGAAATTCTTTGGATTCTCTGTAGGAAACAACCAAGCTATTTTTTTTTTTTTTTAAAAAAAGAAAAAATATATCTTGCCCGAATGTGAAGTAAGATGATTGCAGGTTTGTTTTGGCATCACTGGGATACCTGCACGGCTGCACCAATGAGAAAGGAAGTACTTTTTCACAGAACATATAATCAAATTGCAGAACTCTTGGCCGCAGGATGGTTACGAGGGTAGGAGGATTGAAAAAGCTGCATCACATCTCATAACAGATGAGAATCCCAATTGGTGGGTGCCCAGTCTTAGGTTTGAGGAATGTCATGGGGACTCCTTGAGAAGGGTCACGATACATCTTTGCCGTGTTCTTTCCCTTGGCATTCATTATGGGAACATAGAGAGGATGCTGGGCTAGCAGGCCCTCTGGAACAACCGGGTTGATTTACTGTTATGTTCTCACCAAGATTATTAGTAGAGAAATCACTTTTAGATAAAGATGTAATTCATTTATTTATACATTTTTAGTTGCACAAAACGGTTACCGAGATTTTCAAAGGCATCCATTTCATACCATAGCAGAGGAACAGACTACAGACAGAAAACTTCTTTCAGCCTCCTATTTTGCTGAATTTCACGCACTACAGTAAACCAAGGTAAAAACACAGTGATTTGTCAAATGCGACAAATGCAGGCAGTACCTGATCCAGGTTTCAAACTCTGTTTCTAAACTACCAGGCTGTGTTTTTTTACAGCAGAACTATTGAATTTTTTTTTTTAAAATACCCAAGGAATCAAACCAAAAGAAATATTGAGACTGCAAGGTCAATCATGTTAAAATTTGGGGGATATTTAATATTTAGGTCACCTATTCAATCTTAAGTCACTCATATCCACTGCAGTAATATGGTCTTAACTGACAAAATCATAGCTAGTTTTTTTTTTTTTTTTTTTTTCTCTGACCTTCTTACTCATTCAGTGCACGGTATAGGCCATCAATAGGTGAAAGGGATGAAGTCCTGAAATGAGGTACTTAATGTTTATTGAATGCATTCTTTGGGCCCAAGGGGGTTTTGGGGAAAAGGGGGGTTCAAAAAAAAAAGAAACACCCCCACCCCCCCCCCCCCCCCCAGGAATCCCCCCAAAACAACCAACCAACAAAAACCAGCACAAAACAACAAGAACAAATGAAAAATCCAGCAACTGAACTACCTTTAACTTATTTTAAGAAATAAAAGTGTTTGTGTTTTGTGTTTTTTTTTTTTTTTTTTTTTTTTTTTTTCCCTGCATTGCAGCTTCTGGCAGATATTCAGTGCAGGAAAAACTTGGTAACAAATGGCTTATTTGATCATGTTGTTTCTGAGAATGGTATCTTAGATTAAGGAGAACTTGCATGGCCCTGTGTGTAGATTTTGCTTTCTTTATTTGCTTGAGTTACGTTGGTTGGCCTACTAGTTTTGGAGGTTGCATTTATTTGTTTAGCACTGGAAATGGAAAATCTGGAAGCTATGTAAGCTGTCTGATGGGATAATTTGCATATTTCTATCTGAAACGATTCTTCAGTTTGCAGCTGTTTCACAGTGGTATTTTAGCCTCTGCACCATGCTGCAAGGTTGAGGCACCCCTGTGTGTGTATAGAGTTCTTATCTAAAGTGTTAAACGATAAAAATAATAAATGTGGCTATGCTAAGTGAGCATATGCTAAGCAAAAGACTAATGACAAGCTTAAACAGTACACTGCGAATGGTACCTGAAAGAAAGGTTGCAGTGAAAAAGAATCTATTCCAGAACGTACTAAAAAAATAAACATAAAAGTGGTGCTTTGAAGATGGTATCATCAAAATGAATTATTGGGTGAATTCAGTACACGAGCTACAAGAAGAATGTGAATTAAAATAGCTTAGAACACATTAAGTAGAGAGGGAATTAGAAGTTAAAGTAAACCAAGGAGAGGTGGGAATTGAGGGGGTCCTGCTTTTCAACATGTTTTAAAAGTCAGTCATCCAAGAGTGAAAATGAACAATTTGTATGTCATAGAAACTAGGCGTTTTTCTTTAGGTATTCCTGAAGGGCAGAGCTGTGTGACCTTATTATTCCGCTGATAAATACTCAAGCATCTCAGTGTGTCACCGTGATGGTGCTTACGGTTTTCTCTCTTTTTTCAATTGTGTGCTTAAAGACGGGAATTGTCAGGCTGGATTTTTGAAGCTAAACTTCAAAACTGACTGTTTATTTGAAGGCTACATGGTGCACAGGCATATCAAGCAGGGCTTGAAATTTTAAAATGATGTAAAATTCACAAATATACCTTTGTTTTTTTTTTTTTAAAAAAAAAAAATTAAAGCAGTACAAGTCCATATCTGTGCACGCCTATCTTATCCATCTTTCTTTGTAGCCTGCTAATTATGTTGTAGCCTCAAGGGTATAATATGTCTATGCCTCACATAGACTATGGGATGCATTTGCTGCTCCTGATGAACAGACTGGATAACTGTTCTCAACTGTCACTTGTACTATTAAAATGTATTGAAACCATTGCCTGGAGCATATGATTTCGGTGCCTGATGGCTTTGTGAAGGAGCTGCTGTGAGCAGAAAGCCCTGGGATGGAATAAAATGGCAGTTGGGTGTGGAGCTACAGGAATGCGTGCAGAGCTTAAATAAGCAATATCCATTCTCCTACATTAATTATAATGGTTTACGGATGCTCATTAATATGCCACTTTTATTACTGAGACACATGGTTGCACTGCTTTCCTGACACCTATTATTTCCTCCCTCTGAACAGAACAAAGGAAACAATAGTCATCTGACATTGCCATGACATATGTTATTTCCCAATAAAAGACTGAGGTAATCAAATCAGTCCTGCATGAGCAACACAGTATTCCCTTAGCCTTAGGAGAGAGGCAAGTGAGAAAATTCTTAATGTGGTAATTTTAGACCTGACTGGGCAAGGTGTATGTCTAACTGAAAGTAAGCAATTGATTCCAATGAGACTGCTTACATAATTAGGTGCTTAAGTTTTTATTTTCATGCCAAATATGTTTTGCTGTGTTCATGTTGCATGGGTTAGGATGAACACAGACATTAAGCATTCATCTTTTGCTCTGGATATTGAGTGGAGGTTGAATTTGTCATATCTGAAGAATCGCTGACCAGCCAAACCCACCTATCGCTCATCTTGGAATTCGCAGCAACCAGAGTGAGCTGATACTTCTACTTAATACTAATGTTCATTCAAGATTCATTAGAAGCAGTACTTAGTAGTATGTTAAAAATAATCAGTATGTTTCTGTAGAAATTTAATTAGTCAGTGTAAGATTATAAGGTAACAAGACTTAGAAACTAATTTTCAGTGACATCAGAGGATGTAGTTGGAGCCAAAATAAAAATGAGTGGGAATCTGCAAGTGGTTGCTAATGGTTATTGGCCAAGTGATTCTGAGGGTTCCATTCTTTTACTGCTATAGAAGCTCTGAAATTCAGAAATAACTCAGATGGCAAGGTCTGATCCACTGAGTATTTGTACCCGTTGCTTTAAATGTTTAAAAGGTGAAAGAAAAGGTGAAAGAAAAGCAGTGAAAAAGCACCTGCACACAGCACGATAGAGGACAGGTGATAGATATCTCATCTTCTGGCCATTTGGTGTAACCACTAGCATAGGGAGTTTAGTAACCTTGCACTTGCTTTCCTGGTCCTGTGTTTCCCACATGCCTAATTGTGGAATGAGAGGGGTGAAGATGGGAAAACCTCTTCTCTCACTTCCCTTGCTGCCATGTGTTTTTCCTGAAAGAAATGGAGCTGTGCTTGTCATTTATTCCAGTGAAGGGGCGGTTAACCTTCTCCCCACCCCGTCCTCCACCACCTTCCAGGCAAGTGCTTCATCAGCATGTGCTTCTTGGGAGAGTTACACCTAGGGATACAATAAATTACACCTAATGCATGAAATCAGATGCATGAAAACAAGTTTAATTAACTGATACTGATAAAGGTAGATTTTAGAAATTTGCAAGCGTGTTTCTTCATGCTGAGTGCTTAAAACTGAAGATTGCACATTAAACAGAAGCATGATACACATCTAGAAGTATAATATCAGGTACTTTTATGGTGCTTTTCTAAGCCCTGAACTGTGATTTTTATATAGGCTTCAAAATCTTTTATATCACTGTATTCTGGCAGTCACTGAGAAATATGCTGGCCTTCAATGCAAATAAACTGCTGTAGAATGAAACTGAGCTTTTAAAGTAAGCAAACTTGGAATACTGTATTTGCATCTGAATATGGTTACCTAATTCTTATTTAAATCTTAATGTTCTTTTTGACCTGATAAAACCTGTCAGCTATGTCTCCTAGGTCATACCAGACAGGTCCAGTCAGGCTCACATCTGTTCCAGGCAGGCATTCTAGGCACACGTTAATGAGATAATAATGTAAAATGACAGTCTGTCCTTGCCTTGAATGCATTTGACAGATAATGTTTCAAACTACAGGTATCATGAGAAGAAGCATCTTCACTAGAAATATTTTTTATGCCATCTAAGGAATGGATGCACTCTTGAGACACTTAGTACTGTTTATTTGTAACACACTGTAATGCTGAAATGCTCCACAAGACCAATTGCCCTTAAGTGTCATAGGCTGCCTTCATGTGTCTCATACTGGTGACTTCAACAGACTGCAAAAACAACATTTATCTCTGCTTAGCTGAGCCACTTAAACACTTCTCTCATCCACAGACTGCAGTACGAGGATGAGAATACTTCTAATTTAAGGGGAATTATTTTAACCCTGCAGTTGGTAACACACTATTTTATAAAATGTGCAGTAGATAGAGGATGCAGAAGTCGGTGTCTACTGAGGCAGTTATTCACGTTTACATGGACAGTGACATTTGTTCATGAGGACTGTTGAACACGCATTCAGAGGCTCTAACACAGCCTTTTCAGTGTGTGCAGTGATAGATGGCTGTAGATGTAGAAACACAGGAGGAGAGTTGAACTTTCATGCAGTGATATTGCAATTCCACTTATAGTTAGGAAAAAGGAAAGACCGAGAGCATCTCTGTATAGTGCAGTGGAGCGTGGCCCAGTATTGCTGCCAGCCCTGACTGTGCTGTGGTAGGCAGAGTGTGCAAAGGGCAAGGGGTGTAGAAGGCTGGGGACTATCTGAGCCCCTGGCGTGGTGGGCACTGCCAGGCTCTAGCGGTGCACTCTGAGCCAAGGATGGCACTGCTTCTCTGCCTCCGGCGTCGTACCTGTTGCCTGCTCAGTGCTACCATAGCTATCTCTGCGCTATTGTGAAAGGTACATTTTTAATTTGTGCTTAGTAACCTCAAGCCATGTTAATACTTTTTGTCATTATTCCAATATTATTTGTATGTAATTAAAATGCTAATATAATTACAACAGTTCCTATTTAATCCAGCCTACTGGCTTTTCATGGAAGTCCCCGGTTAGATAATCAAACTTAGTCAGTCATTTGAGGTGTTTCTTATTGAAATATAATAATTTGAGAAGTCTTGCTGTAAGTCAGGTGAGACTTTTGTATGAATGTATGGTAATTATATTGGTGATGGACTGTATAAAAGTATCTTCTGCTAGCCCTGTACGTGCATTTCACTAGTGATGTTGATTAGCTGGCATGAAATCTCTTTTCCTTTCATTGTATTGCTTCAAGGATGCACGGAAGTGCCTATTAGGTATATAACAACATGATCTTGTAAAACAACGTAGACCTTGTAAGTTTGAGCTACCACAAAGCTTAATGTGATTTTTGTTTTCCAAGCCGAAAGTCAGTGCAGGCACATGGAAAAGTTCAAATCTCATCCTCACCAGTTACAGGTATTGTATGTATTAATCTCAGTTGTGCAGTTAAACAATGCGGATGGAAGCATTTCTGCAACGTAATTGCAATATTCTTGTGATTGAATTGTGACTGCTGGGTTGCCAAAATATGGTTTTATTGCAGATTTGTTTCTTCAAAAATGTATGTTAGAAGCCAGAATGTGTACTGTTAAATGCAATGTAGGAAATCAAAGTACATTTCAGTGTAGGACAGTAATAATTTGTTGAACTGGTCAATTACTTTCAAACCAGTGAGAATTACATAAATCAAAAAGTTAACTCTAGCTTTTTGTGTCATGACACTGTTTTCTTTGTGCTGTTAAAGACATACTGAGATCAATTTTTAAGGTGTGGAGCAGCTATCATGGCATGTATCATTTGAAAAGGCAATTGATACAGCTTCCACTTTGTCTATTGGTATCAGAATAAATCACGAACTGGTCAGCCTGCAAGTCTGTAAGGCTCAATACTGCAGTGCTGTTGCACTGAGTTGTGTGTGATTGTGACAGCAATTATTAGGATCTTGGGACAAGGTGACATGATTTTTTTTTTTTGTTTGCTTGTTTTGGCTGTGACATTTTATTTGCAACGTTGTATAGATTTGATTTATTGATAACATTCTATAGAATTTCTGTGTTAGGAGAAATTTTCTGAAACTGACACCACCTTTTGTGAAGTTCCTTGTAGTTCTTGCATACAGATGAGGGTGATGCTAAACCTGGCTCACTTAGTGCCAGCTCTGTGGATGGGCTGCATTTGCTTTTAGTCTGCCTTTTTTGTGCAGTCCCTTCACTTACAGGTTGTGTGAGTTGTGTGTTGTGGTGTGCTGCTGACTCTTGTTCCGGAAGAGCCCTGTATGCTTTTGTGTAATATAATCAATAGTGGCTTGACAATATATAGGGGGAGGGAGCAGACAGAGGGGAGGGAAAGTCAAGTGAGTTCAGTAGCTCAGTGAGATGTAGAAGAATCCTCATGCCCGCTCTGTTTGGCATGCACACATACTTACCAAGTCAGTCAGATCACGCAGGCCAAAATTGTCTCCTCTCCTCTGCAGGAGCCCCGGCTTCACCCAGTTGTTCACAGCTTCTGTACTCAGAACAAATTGAGACTATCTGCTGTAAGCATTGTTGTCAATATCTTAGAACACAGGTTAATAAGGGCAGGGAACCAAGTCTATTACTAATGCCTGCCACTGCCTGCAGCCGTTGCTGCAGTGTGTGGACCGGCAAGAAACAAGAGAGGATAATCCAAGGAAGCAACGTATGCAATTGTCTGTAGCCCTTCTTGTTTCATATTATCCTTTCTGATTTTAATGACACAGCCAGCGGACAGCCTCTATTCCTCGGAGTTATTATGGATTGCCTTAGATTTTTCTTTCATTTCTTCCTAACTTCCAGATTGCTACCATCATTGCCTAGGAGCTTCTGCTGAAAGGGCAGGACCTGCAGCCTGAGCATGTCCTTTATATTGGTTCATACAACAGTCAGCTAGCTGAGAGGCAGAGCAGAGGCTTCAGGTTAGCTCTTTCCCACAATGAAACATATTAACTGTTTCAGTGCATTTGTTTTCCACTAGCTTCAGGAAAGGAGTATATTAAGGTCACTTTTTTCCCGAATCTCCCAGCTAGCAACATAAAATGTTACTTCACCCCTAGGGCAGCATTTCTTTTGCTGTCGTGTGATTCTGGGGAGTTAGTCTTGCTTTTGACCTGGTCAGGTAGAAGGATATGTTTGCATATTGGGTTTGTTAATTTTCAAAAATACATGCTATGAAATTAAAGAAGTAGTTAAATAGTAAATTGATGGGAAGAAATGTCCCTTTATTGCTTTTATATTTCCTCTTCCCAAGTAAGATAACTTGTAAATCTTCTGGTTGGAAACTTGCATTTCAAAGTTCTTTTCCAAAACTTGGTCACAGAATATCAATTTTACACATTCCAAGAAAGATATTTTTCTCTTACGCTGATTATTTCTTTCCCAACATCTCAAACTGTGAACTTTAAATAGGAGTACAAGTGTGGCTAGCTTGTATGGTGAGGAAATGTTTAATTTCCAATTAAGTTTTGGGGGCAGCTGTGCCTTGGGGGCAGAAGGGGAAGAAAGGAATGGAATTTGTCTGTGGTATTTGCTGACTGGGTGATTACTAGCGATAGGAGATGCTGAAAGTTAATTAGAGTTTCTGATCTGGAACAGTGTGTTAAGTTTAATTATGTCTGGAAGTCTAGTATTTTGCACTTTTTCTTTTAATTAAAATGTATGAATTTAAGAAGCAAAACTTTTAAATCATACAGTCTGAGTAGACCAAAAGCAAGAAGTAACTACACTGTCTACATTATGCCATTAAAAAAAAAAAAAAGGCATTAGAAACTAAACAAGATGGGGGCGGGGGGGAGGCTGAAGTATCTGACCTGTAAGAAATGAAATATGTTATAATAGTCTACACAACCAGACTTCTTAGCAGAACTCCAGCTGATACCTATGTGATCTGATACGGAATCATAGAATCATCCAGGTTGGAAGAGACCTTTCCAGATCACCAAGTCCAACCACCAACCTGACCTACTTAGTTCCATCACTAAACTATGTCCTTTAGGGCTCTGTCCACATGTGTCTTGAATACTTATAGGGAAATACGCCCAAGGATTGGGACTCCACCGCTTTCCTGGGCAGCTCATTCCAATGCTTGGCTGCCCTCTGCATGAAGAAATTCTTCCTAATATACCCAGTCTAAACCTCCCCTGGTGCATGCAACTTGTGGCCATTGCCTCATGCCTGTCTCCTGTCACGGAGAAGAGACTGACACCTTCCTCGCTGCAACCTCCTTTCAGGTAGTTGTAGAGAGGTCTTCTCTTGTCCAGAGTAAACAATGCCACTTTCCTCAGCTGCTCCTGGTAAGTAGCAACTTTTCCTATTGTGTGCTGTCATAGGGTCACAGTATGCTGTTGATTTTCCCATTCTGATGTGAAACATAAATATGAAAGTTGCAGTACTGAGAGCATTTAGGATCACGCAAATGTGATCCCTGAGTGTCCTGGGGAGATTCCAGTTGCTGTTCAGTGTTGTTGAGCTCCAGAGAACTGTATCTCAACATGGACTAAAACAATTTCTCCCCTAGGTTTTTACAGCATGGTTTCAGTTTGGGGGTGTTACCAAGTAAGTCGCTATGTGAGATAAAGCATGCAATTTAAAAATTAAAAGGATGAAGTAATATAGGGAAATGCACACTTAACACTGATGAAAGTAAGTACTCCTAAGGTTACTCTAATTACGTCCAGTAACAAAGCATAGGAATAAAAATGACACCTACTACAATATGAACTTACGTGATCAGTCAGAGTTACTTCTTACATTTTAATCTATCCTGAAAGGGAGTGATACATGATGAAGACGTAACTGACGGTGGTGATAAATGCAGACCATTGCAGCAATTCTCTCTGTCTTGACAGCTCTACTCACTCATCCATGGCTCTTGGACTGCTGGGATATATCTCCCTGGGGTTTGTTTTGTATCTCAACAGATCTCTCTCAAATGACGCTTTTATTTTTTTGTTTGGAAAGACTGCGTTTATTCCCCCTTGGAGTCTGCATAGAATGGCACAAATAGAGTAGCTTTTCACATAAACCAAGTTCAGCTTGTTCTTTTTTCTGTTTCCAATCTTAATTCCAAGTGAAGTAAGATCCATACTTAGCACAGGTCGGACTTTTAAGCTGAATGTTGGTGCTAATACAACTTTTGTTCAACAGATGGACTGAGAAATGGGGCATGAATTGAGGTGTAAGCATTTTAGCTGCATTAATATTCTTCGTAGAATTTGACGGGTGACTGTAAAGCACAGAGGAAGCAAGCAAATGCAGGCTATGGGGAATGACTGATGTGCTCGTGGGGTAATGTGAGAGGCTTTCTTCAGCTGTAGGAAACACATGGAAGAGAGCCGTGCACTACTGGGGGAAACCGGTAAGCTGTGATGCCCTAATGTATTCCAGGGACATCTGTACTGCTTCTGAATTTCGCTGATGTCGCTCTCCCTGGGGTCATGAAGTTCTATTCTTATTTGCACGTACCTAGGAGCAGTTGAATATACTCCACAGAGACAATATCCTGATAAAACATGTGCTGGATGAAAAGCCTTTTGAACTGCAACACTCTGCATGTTACAGAAACATACAGGAAGCAAATAAATGCAGGAGAACAAAAGTAAGATCCTCCTGGGTGACAGTGAATCGGTGGTTATGTTCTGTTCATTCTCTCCAGGTTTGGTGTAGGCACAGACAGTCTGCTTGTGGATGTCTGGCAAGCAGGGCAGGCACATGGAAGCAAGAGCTTATTGGAAAAACAGGTATTGTTTTGTAGATGACTTGAAAAATAAGTAGACTGAAGATCATGAACTCTGGGTTTTAGTAATATTGACATAAGCTGCAACTTTAAAAACTGCTCACTTCCTGTGTTTAAATTGCATAGATGAGTATCACAGTACAGCAAATAGCAGTCCACAAGCCTGTAGGGAAAAAAAAAGAAACAAAAAGAAACCCATTTGAATTTATGGCAGTGACATGTTATAGTGTACACTGGTTTCTACATCCTCCTGCTGTACCAGTCACCAACAGAGTAAGTTTTAGGAATTGCAGAAACTGGAGCTAGAAAAGCTTTTTAAACCAGAGGTCTGCAATCATTTAAGCATCTCCAGAGATATGAGCTTTGATTCAGACTTGTTCTTGTCTTTACCAGTGCAGAATATTTTCATACTCTGTATTTCTAGTATGTGTAAACGAGAGATGATTATTGTTTGCATGACATAACAAAAATGTCTATTAAACCCAAACATTGGTAGAAAGGCTTACAAATTGTTGTGACAGCACCAGCCACCCTAGTACAACAAAATGTTTTGAATCATTGTATTCTATGGAGACTTAAGTGAGTTACAGCAAGGTTAAAACTTTGTCCTCTCTAATGTCCATAATTCACAGCTTTCTTGTAATAATATCATAACAGCAGAGAAATAATTCCCACTTGCAGCATCCAAGATTTGAATGTGATCTCTCAGATCTTTCTCTCTTTACTATCACAAAGTCAGCTTCAGATAAAGCAGTAATATGAAGATGTTGTTAATGAGTTAATTAATACAATGAACATAAAGATATAGTAGCTATAGTTGTAGTGCAGGAATGTATCAGATTAATATTACATTACACTAACTATGTTTTCTTTATTAGCAGTACTGTTCAGATTGTGGGAAAATGAGCTCTTTTGAGTGGAACTATCCCTTTTCTCTCCTGTATTTGCTTTGGTTTTGCTTTGCAATACATGTTTTGTTTAGGCACCCATTATGGTGGTTTCATATGGTGCTAGCTGTGTTCAGTGGGGATTATAAAATCAAAATAATTTAATATTTGTTCAATTTCTCAATAAATATATATTTTTTTGCATTTGGAATTTATGTAGGTGTTGCTCCATGCTGATATGCTTGAATTGGAAAGATTGATTTTTGAAAGACTGTAGCATTCTTTTTCTTGGTGGTGGTAAATTGCATATGGAATTGAAAAGAATGGCAGACTTCTGTTGTCTATTGGCAGCACAACAGTAATCTTAAAAAGCAATCTCTGCCAACAAATGATTTTGTAGAAAGAAAACTTTGCACTCAGCTTCCTCATTACTGCAACTTCTGCATAAAATAAACAAGTACAGAGAGCTTTGTTTTGAAAGCTCAACCTCTCCTGAACTTAGAGGCAGTGACTTGCAACGTGGAAGTGTATTGTGTTTGAAGAAATGTTTATGGCTGCCCTGCATAAAATCTCCGCATTTGGGATTGGAAAAACACGCATGCGTAATACCTGCTGCTTATATTTTAGCAGTCTGTTTCCCACAAGGTTTTACAGCACCATGGTTTCTGACATTTTGCTACCGTGTGAATCCTTGTCTTTGGGTAAAGTTCTTTGCGTTTGTTGGAATGATCCCCAAGAAGAGTCTGTTGAGGTCTATGAAATTGCTGATGAGCATAAGCCTAAGTAGTTTTGAAAGGCAAAATGCTTGTTGGGAATGTTGTTACATCTATATATTAAAATGTGGAGCGCTCCTTTCAGCAACGTTAACTGTGTCACAACCTCTAAGGGCCTCATTCAAGTCTGCAAAATTCAGGAGGGGCGTTTGCACAGAATAAGCGGGGATGGATCTAGGCAGGGAGTTGATCAATTAGAGGGTTGTACTGAAAGCATGGTGTGAAAGCTGTTAAATAGCATGGTAGGTCACTATTCAAAATACCAAAAATGCCTCATTAATCTTAACAATTAGCATATTAATGACTTTTTTTTTTTTTTTTGGTGAAGACTTTCACCCTGAGTTCTCCTCCAGGAAGAATTATATGACCTTGCGCACTAGAGTAATCATCCGCTTTAAATACTATAATAACCTAAGAACTCTTAGGAGCTGATTACAGGGAATTTTCTTGTACAGCTGAGGCTACTCGGTTTGAATCAACACAGACAGGGAGCTGGTACTGGGCTGCTGGTTGACTGGGAGGCGTATGTGAGCTGCTGCTGTGATGCAACTGAGAGGAAGGTGAGGTATTTTTACTAGATGCAAAGAAGCTTAAATATCATAGTACAAGAAATCATGTAAAACCTAACTAGAGATTCTACGTGTATTTCTTTCATGCTTGTTCTTAAAAGATGGGTTTAAACTGGAAATGTGTTCAGAGATGGCCGCAAGGACGTTCGCAAGAATGGAGAAACCATCTGATAAAATGGATCAAGAGTTTCTTTTTTAAGCCTAGCAAAATGAACTTTGCACTGGGAGTAAAGAGTAAATTTGACTTGGAAGTTAAGTTTCTGACCACTCAAGAAGTAAAGAGAGCAGATTTTTTTTAGTGAGCATTTCCATATATGGTTATATCATGGACAAATCTTGGAGGAGAACTGCCTTGGGACATGAAGGGACAGAGGTGGGCTGGAAGGATTTGGTAATTTCTTGTGTTGCCTCATTTGCAGCTGGAACGCTTCTAAGCAAAGCTTTAATCAAGTCAAATTCTTTTTTTAATAACAAGGTGTAAAATGCTGAGTGCTTTTTGGATGAAATGTGGTGTTCTAAGGGTTTAAAAAGACCCAGTAAAGACATGGTTTGCATTTCACAAAAAGGACCAAAATGAAAAAATCCCCACTTATGTTTAATAAACGGATTATTGGATAAGAAATCGAATGCAACAGTTAAAAGCAATGAATAAAAAAAAAGTAAATGAAACTATTTGGGGAAAGCAGCAAATGAAAAGGTGGGAATATTTGTGTCACACTTCAGACAGAAACTCGAAGTTTAGAGAAAGAGAAGGTTTGTTTTGTGGCACAAATAACTGTGTTGGGAGGTAGCGTGAGGATCATGTAACATATCTGACTTTCTCCTCAGAACATGTTCTAAGTGTTAACTCAGATTAATAGGAAGGCAGTTGTGGTTCAAGATGTTACTTTATCTAGATAATTTATGTGGCTGCTTTTATTCTTGTATCTGTGGTACATACATGGATCTCAGTATCTAGGTAGATACACAGAAGATCTAAGTGGAAGAAAACGTTTACTGCATTCCTTCATTGAAAGAAAAAGCTCAATGAAAAACTCCTCAGTTCATCTGCTGACAGGAAGGGACTTTGTGTACAGATGAAGTGCAGCTCTTTGGTGCAGCAGTCACATGCAACTATCTTTAAAGCAAGAAATGAGAAAAGTGGCCTACTTGACTGAGACTGAGCTCAAAAAAAAAAAAAAATCCTTCTGCAGCCATCCTGTATTTATATGAAAACTAATTGTACAGAATAAACCAATGTTTTCCATTGATACATTTATTCTGAACTGTGGTAAGAGATGATAAAAAGATAAATCAAAGTCAGTGACCTGACCTGAATGAGGAAAAATAAAATTAATAGGATAAAAGTCACTGGGGAAAAAAACAAAACAAAACAACTCAGATCTCACCAGCGTGTATGCAAATGTTTAGGAATCAATACAACCCAAGCCAGAGCAGTAAATAAAGATGAGCACCGTGGTCAGCTCTTGTATCATTTAAGCATCTGGTCTACTACAGTTAATGCCAAATTTAGTTCATGTAAAATAGATGTAAATGAATGTCTGTTGCAAAGGAGACTAAAAAGTGAATATCTGCTAAATGGAATTTTGTTGCAGCAGAGTGACACAAAAAGAGATTTCAGAGTTATTGTGCAGAAATCCCAAAAGCTGACAGCATTTTCTGCAGCTGCAGTTGGGATAACAAACAGGATTCCAGCATCTCTTTGGAAGAAATGCAGTCAATGTTTGAGGAAAATACATTTTTGCTATTTAAGAGACTGGTGAAGCCATATATATTATCTTTTGTCTACTTCCAGTCAGTATTCTAAATATACAATTTCTCTTCCAGAGCTAAGAGCAAACTAACACAGTATCTATCTTAGAGAAAGATTTTCCTCTCTGCTTTCCCCAATGTCATGTTGGCTCTAACATCAGTCTGGACAGAAGGGATATGAGCGCTTGAGTGCGTGGTGCTCTTGAGCAGATGGGCAGCCTAACAACAGAAACACCAGGTCTGAGCCAGGAGGCAAAAAGGAGTTGGCCAGTCCCAGTTAAGACTGTAGAAATTCCTCCCAGTCCCAGTTAAGACTGTAGAAATTCCTCCTGTCCTCTCCTTCCTCACCTGCCACAAAGCTTGCAAATTGGTCACAGATTCGGAACTGAAACAGTCACATTTCCTCCCTGAGGTTTCTCCTTGGACCATAAGGAAAAATGTAACTTCATCTCAGATGTAGGTACTTCTGTAAGTGACAAACGTCCCTTTTACAGTACTTGTAGGAACATTTTATGATAGAAATAGTTTCTGTGGCTTAATTTATTGTTGTTGTTGCAGTATTTACATGTTGAAAGGGTTGCAAGAATAGCTGTCAGAATCTCTCCCTTTTGTCTGGGTAGTGGAAGCTCTCCAAGTCCTGGAATTTGCCCCTTTGTTACGCAACATCAGAACAGTTTCCTCTCTCACTTCTCTGGCTATCCACCACTAATCAAATGTCAAAATTTCAAAGGAAGGATTCTTTCTGTTATTAAAAATACTGTCATGCATGTGGACCCAGTGTCTTTTCTTTCCTATTTTCTCTATCTTTTCAGTGGGATCTTGGTTTTCAGGTGATCCTTTGCAGCATATTATTTGTTATCATGGCTGCTGAGGACCAATGGGACCTTGGCCTATGGTCACAGCTATGAAGTTCTGAATGAGGTAAAATAACTTTGTGGCTTACTGAACTGAACAGCAAAACATGATGTGTGAAACCTAAGTTTCAGTTTCTTGCCTATGTGTTTTAAATTTCTTTATCAGAATTGAAGAATCCCACTGTTAGAAGCACATAAATTCTCAGAAATCCAGTGGAGTACTTTCTAGTGAGTGTATCACAATTTCTTATTATTTTTCCTCCTGACCAAAATGTTCGTGACTGTCCTTGTGATACCAAATGAGCAAGAGAGTAGATTACCTTTAGTAGTTTACCTTTGTGTGAACAATCACATACAGGGGACAGCGAATCATGGGGAATGCCTTTACTCTATTCACTATTTCTGTTTCCAGGTGTGGTTCCCTCAAAAGATGTAAACATAGGCAAATCAGAGAACTGAAATCTATAGCTTCTTCAGACACCTGCTCAATATGGGCATCATGCAAAAATATTAGAGACTTGGTGATTATATTCTTCTTTGTTCAACTTAGATTCCATGGCAGTAAGTTGAAGCTTTACGTCCATCTGACTAGTTCTGAAACCTGTGTACTTCATTTTTTTTCTCTACTTTTTTTTTTTTCGGAAAGAAAGCATACCTGCCTAAAAGACTTCAGAGTACAGATGAGTAGTAACCTCACAAAAGAAAACCAAAACCCAAGTCATTATCGCATTTTTGAAGCTCCTTTTAAATATGGTTGTTTATCATCTTGGTCACTACCAAGACTAAAAAGCTTCTTTTGGTGAGATCAAATCCAGTAGCATTACTGGATAGTTTGGTTTTGGAGAGAAACTGAAGCATTTCATCAGTGCCCTGGCTGCCTCCCAGTTGCTTCCCTTATTTTCACAGTATCTGGTAACATGGATGTGAATACCAGCAAGATGTGCTCCAGATCTATTGAAACTTTCCATTAATGAACGTCCCAGGGATGTCCCTTTCAGCCTCTACCCAACTCCTCTGTCTTCCAGGTTTGGAATCACTGCTGCAGCCAGACTTTTAGTTCTCCTGACCGAGGGTGATGGACTGGTTCAGACAGCAGCTGTGTCCTGAAGGAGAGGAAATCCATATTATGGGTAGTTCTCTCTTTGAAAGACTTCCCTATCAAAGCAAGGTCCTGAAAGAAGTAATAGAAGAGGCTCTGGGAACTGGTAGGACAGAACACTTAGAACTGGGCTGAGCAGTCATTTGTGACTAACTTGCTATTTTTGAAAGGCTATATCAGAATACCAACCTAGATCTGTACTAGCCTGGCTATGCTACTTTGTACTCTGTTTTACTTTGACTGAGTCTCTTGTTTCGGCTTCACTGAAATTCATCTTGCCGTAAGGCTTTTTTTGTTGTTTTTGTTGTTTCAGTATATTAGAGGTCATTTCACATTATCTAGCACTAAAAGAATTTGCTTCTGTGTAATCCCTCAGTTTAATTCTGAGGTTTATGTATTTTGACAGTGAGACGACAACCTCTGACCAGTCACGATACAACAGGTATTGTGCTCTGTGTCCCCTCCACCTATCCACAGGCTTACCTAGAGATTCCCTGGTCACGGTGACCTCTTGGTTACCGATAGGTATGTGTTACATGCTCTTGTAGGCATGCAAGGCTAGTCTTGAACATGGTCGTAAAAGTCCTTAACAAGCATGTTTCTGTGCAAACTTTTTTTTCTTGCTT
Organism: Heteronetta atricapilla; assembly: GCA_011075105.1. Lineage (NCBI taxonomy): Eukaryota > Metazoa > Chordata > Aves > Anseriformes > Anatidae > Heteronetta > Heteronetta atricapilla. The sequence goes on along the minus strand of CM021735.1, from coordinate 1,085,263 downwards.
CTGAAGATTCTTCCACATGGCTGGTGATTTTTCTCTAACTTTTAGGAGAGAATAAGGTAGGCTGTAGATTACTATAGATAATATTTAGCCTTCCTCTTTTCAACCTCAATATCTTATTCTTTATATCTCACTTGAAATTGAACTTAGAGGTTAAATTTTATCCATCAGTGACACATCTACTTATCAAAGCTGCAGAGTAGGCTTCGGGGAAAAGCTATGATGCATATTAGAAATGTATTATGTTAGCTTTATTACAGGACTGCACCACTCGAATTGCCACCCCTTACATCTGTGACCATCATTAAATGTGCAAAAGGCCAAGCTGTAACTAAACAGTACTGTATCTGTGCTGGGGATGTGCCAGTGACATAAATGTGGAAGACAACAGCATGCAATGGCCTTCTGGACTCAAAAGCATTATGAGCTTAGATTGAGCTGCCAACTCGGATGCTTAAGTGGGAATGAAGTCACTGGAGTTTCAGTCGCTGTAGCTGATACTTCTTATTCTCACCAGACCTACAGACAGTTTTTTAGTTACTAGTAGTGGCACCTGCACTGACAGTTTATGAAGTACACGTACGTGTAACAATTTTGCTACAAAATATCTTGAAGAGCTGTAACCGTGATCAATTTGTAAATGCTAGAAGTCGTGGAACAATATTTTTACCCTTAATTTTATGGTTGAAATATTTTCATATTGTGTAGGGCTGAGAATTAGAATTAAAAGCAGGACCATAGTTTTATATCTGTTCTGGTCACCCTTTACTCATAGTATTTATGAAGCTTCTCTTTAAGAAATGTTTTATTCTTATGCACGTCACATATGTAATGAAGTAGTGACTTTGTCCTTCATGTCTGTTTTGAGGATAAGTGTTTTTTCTTTTCATTTCAGCACAGTTTTAGGTGTTGCAGGTTAATTGTTCTCTGGGATTCTTCTGCCTTTCAAAGCCAGCAAGCACTTACCTCTGCTTTTAATAAAATAAACTATTAAAAGATGTGGACTGAATTTCTGTGTGGCCAAAAGTATTCTATTTTTCTGGTGATTGCCAATCAGATTTAAGGCATGAAGTGGTACTCTGTTCTCTCTCTCTCCCCCTCCCACTCCTCCACCCCACCCAATGTAATTGGACATTTTCACACTTCTTCCATGCTTTCACACTTCTCAGCTTCTTTTGTTTCATCTGCTTTCTCCTTCCTCTGCTCCTTTCTGTTTTGTGGTGCTTCCTGAAACTTTTGGAAAGGAGAAATACAATGCATCTGTCCCTTCTCTTGCACAGTTTGAGCAAGAGCAGAGTTTTCTGCTGGAGATTCTCTCTCCTCTTGAAGCCCAGTTGGCATTTCTTCTCTTTAGAAATAGCTCAAGAAGATTGTATTTGAAATGCTATTCAAAGGGCCCCTTGGCCATTCTGTCTTGGGTCTGGGGTGCTTTGTCCTCTCACATCTAATTTAGAGTGTGTTTACCAAGAAGCACTCTATTCAGCCCCATCCCCTGTGACACCTGCCAACTGATGGGCCCTTTTCAGAAACAGAGAAAAAAACAGGTGGAATCAGTGGCTTGCTGCCAGCCAAAGACTTCCACAAGCCATTTATAAAGGAAAATCTTTCTAATGAGGATTGACTCCATCTTGTTCCCTTAGATACACTCTTCCTTTTGTGTGCAGTGACTCGCTATCTGGAAGATGGATCAGTAAACTTCCATTTTTTTGAGATAAAGGTTTAGATTGAATTTGCAGCTCAGTATTGCAACTCGCTTGCTCTCAGGATATTAGCAGTACTTTACCACAGTTATAGTTCTTATATGGAGTGGCAGCAGCTTTTACAGACAGGCTGAACTTCACAGAAACCTAACTTAAAATGCACAGAATGAGAAAAATGCCTCTCTTGTACGACTCCTGCTGAGCTGATAACAGTCTACAGGAAGACATCTATTTAAACATAAATAAACATGCCTTAGGATGCTTGGATCCTGTTTTCAGCTTTATTAAGCTATTTTCAGCTTTATTAAGAATGCTGTGTTTAATTTTTCCAGCATTTCCAGCCCCATTAATTTAGTTTACACTGCATTTGGATCAATTAGTGCACTTGATGATAATGCACTATTTGCCTCTGCCTATTTAAAACAAGAGAAAAAACAGGATGGATTTTCATTGTGTTAAAGAATCTGGAGTTCCTCCAAGGACTCTGATTAGCACAAATGGCATATCTCAGAGCCTGGCCAAGTGGAAACAAAAATTTCATGTTGGGTAACTGTCCAGTGGATATATACATATTTTTTTTCCATTCCAGTGACTTCTCGAACCTGTTCTTCTAGCAAAATCTTGTATTCAGTTTTTTTTTTTTTTTTTTTTTTTTTTTCTCCATTAGGCATATTCTCATGAAGAACTACTTAACAGGTATACAAAAAAGTTTGTAGTAATAGATGTAGAGTCACAGAATGTCCAGAAAGGTGAGAAAAAGAATTGCTATCAAGTGGCAAAGGTTTAGAAAGGCTTCCTGATGTGATTGCAGTACTGTTAGAAACCAGTTGACAAGGCATTCAGCTTTTCTCTCATCAGTAAACATCTTTATACTTTTTTTTTTTCTTGGACATTAAAAAACTCAGGACATTAAAAACTCTCTAAACTTAAGCTGTATGATCTTACTTGGTGCCCAACCAAAATGCTCATATGTTAGATTTTAGTGTCTTTTGATCTCTGTGAGCTACCAGATGTCATAAAAAAGGGTGTCAAAGAATTTCCAAATGTTCATGTTTCATTTTGTTTTAGAAAAGAGCCAGCTATAAAAAGCAAATAGAAGGCATCAGCTTTATTACACTTTTTGAAGGGTATATTTACTGTAGCTTCAGGTCCTCCTAATACCAACTGTCCCCACCCTCTGCTTGAGCATTGGCAGCACTGAATTGTAGTTGTTAGTGTAAAGCAATACTTGCTACATTTGTATCGGTGACATAGATGTTATAAAACACTGAAGTATGATGGAACAATATGTGATGTTTTTCTGCTGGAGACTATGATTAAGATGACTCAACTTGGAGAAACTACCTCTATTTATCATTGCTGCAGAATGATTTTGGGGGTTGTTGTATTGGTTATGGCATGGTTCTTTTGCATGAGCGAATAGCACCACATTCTGCCTGGGTCTTCTGAGCATTTATCGTTCCCAAAAAACCTTGTTTATTTGCCTTGCTTCTGGTCCACCAAAACATTTTTAGTTTGACGCTGATTGCTTACAAGTTTGCACATGGCGAGTCTTGTAATCTCATTTGCTTCACCAAACTTCATATGCAGCTCTGGGAAACATTCCCATTTCACTGAAGTACCTTCTCAGTGGCACAATACAGATAAAGACAGATATAACTCACTGTAAAAATTGTATTGTGTTGCTGGATTTGTTGATTTATTCAACAGTAACAAAACATCAAGCAATAGGTGAACGACCTAGACTGAATCCTCTTGAGTGTCTAACTGATGTAGAAATATTTTATTCCTTTATGCTTCTTTTGGAAATGGCAGGAATCTGTGCTCTCCTAAGTATCAGTGTTCCGCTTTTTAATATCTTAAACGTGTATTTCAATGCCCTGGTGCTGGTCAATTAAATAAATGTGGTTGTGGATCCTGAAGAAGCAGAGCTTTTTAATATAAGTTGCAAAAAGACAATATTATTTTTATATGATACTCTACTGAAAGAAATGCACTGTCTTTATCTTACCCGATAGTTTTTGATGTTCTGCCAACCCCCTAGAGCTTGAGAATTACTGTGCTGGCTGACATGCCACATAGACCACAGTTTAAAAGGTTCATTTTAGGTAGATGCAATAGTCTGCAGCAGTACAATGTGGGCATGACAGTCTGAGGAATCTTGCCGACACCAACTATTCTGTGGATAAACAGATGACTTCAGACTCCAGGTTGCCATTCAGAAGAGAGAAACCACACAGCTGTCAGGCTGTGCACTCCTATGCAGTACATTTCTCTCTCTAAAGGTTCAGGTCTGTTGTCTGTTACTTTCCTTAAGCCTCTTCAGTGTCTGTACAAACACCAGAACTCTGGCTTTGTAATGGCGCATCAGCATGTTAGATGCAATGCACACAAGAATGATGCTCAGGTTAACTAGAAGCTTGTTTTCTGTCCAGTGTATGTTTTTATTTAAAGCTCTCTGTTTATGTAATAGCAGGACACCATTATTCTGATCCTATCCATCAGCAGTAATTGTCATTTTCTATTAATGACTGATTCTATACACTAGGAGAGATTTATTTCCTTCTGGCATGCAATACTATTTGTAGCCTAGAACAAACCTAGTAACTGTATGGAGAAATTCTGAAAACAAACAAGCAATGGCATAAAAATAGCATGCATAAAGTTTCACAAAGCTCTTCAGAGAGCTACTTTTCCCCACAATTTGACTTGTCTTGTCAGTGTATGTTAGAGAGGACCAGTTGATTGCTCCTCGGGGGACCATACCTTTTTTAAAAGATCAAACCTTATTTGACTCAAAAGTGTCTTTAAACAGAAATGGCTTCTGTTCTCAGCCAGATGCATGAGAAGATTCTAAGTTTAAGATTTCATTTTTGGTTTTATTTTACTTTTGAATGAAGATGAAGCAATTTCAAGAGGTTTCTTAACTCTTCTAGAGTTGGTATTAGTGAGGCAATAGAGTATATAAATGCTTGCATTGCTTGTTCTTTGATTACAGTTTCTACCTGGCATTATTAGGTGTGTTTTGAGCTTAGCACAGGTATAATTGTAAACATGAATGTCTTCAAAATAAACAAAACAGTAGTGTCTGATATCTGTCTTCATGCTATGCAAATATAGCTCATTCTTGGCTTGAGCAACTGCTTTGGTGTTAAGCTAGCTGTCATTTAGAATTATGCTTAGGATACACTGATTTCTAGTGAGATACATGAAGACTAGATACTATACTAGAGAATATACTACAGTGTATTATGTTTATTATGATTTCATGAATCATGGCATTCTACTGCTCTATTTCCATCCCTGATGAGTGGCATTTTAATATGGAAGTAAGAACCAAAATGTTGCACCCTTGCTCTGCATGGTGCCTTCTTCTTTAGCCTTGTTTGTACTGGATAGATAAAACAAACTCGACCTGAAAGTAGTTTCCTTTCTTGTCCAGATTCTGATTGCTCCCAGTAATGTTGACAGGTTTGAAGGTGCCTTTGCATCAATACATAAATTGAACTTTTTTTTTTTTTTTTTTAAAAAAAAAAAAGTCTTTTCCTTGTATTTCTTCTCTATCTGTCTGCTGATGCTTGAACCACGGTATATTAAACCAGTTAATTCTCACAGAAGTCACTCTTCCCATCTGTGATTTGCTTCAAAGAACACATGCTTTGTGGAGCCCCTTTACTTTTTCTTTTAAGATGAAGCTTATAGATTGAAAACATGTTTTTTGAAAAAGTTTTTTTAAAAAAGATTTTGGTGAAGCCTATATAGACTTCGGTAAGCTGCATTGAAGGGCATGAAGTGAGGTGGTTCAGATTGTTTGCATTTTGTAAATCTGGGATCTCATTATTTGCTAGAGTTGCTGGTATCAGATTGCTGTAACCCTTAGTGTGAGGGATATTGAGAATGAAAACATGCATGTGCAGAAAGAGTAACTGTTTTCAAAACTGTTTTTTATAGAAGCCAGGCATAGGAGGCAGGTGGAAAAGTTAACAAGCCTTACCTTCTTTCACAACTTATTTAAACAACTTCTAGGTTGTCCAGCATGCTAGTTTCTCTTTTCTGGAATGACTCCTTATGCCTTATTGTTGGTATGATGTCTGCAATAGGCTGCACAGTTGTATGGCTGCTATGTGGCTTTTGGAGAGTCCCCAGAGCCATTCATCTTTGAGAGGTGTTAAAACATGCATGTTTTTCTCTGAATTTAGTCAAGGAATATTACAATTACATTATATTCTCTCTAAGACTTTCCAATGTAGGACAAAATTTAATTTCTTGTCAGGACATGAATAGATGAAATGTCTAACTCAAGAAAGAGGCTAACCCCTCCCAGGCTGACTGAATTTCATATTGTGGAAGAGTTTTGAATATTAAAGCATATGTTTGTTAGTAATTTCTTATTTACAAAACACTTCCAGTTACTCTTGTAATTTTTACATGCTTTAGGTTGTGTAGCTGGGACAACTTTTTGTGCATAACCACCAAATGTATGAAGAATGTATACAATGTGCTCGTGATCAAATCTGCTGAGAGCAGGCTAAGCTGTTTGTTGTTACTCAGGGAGGCATGATGTTATGAGTAGTAGATGGGTGTGCTACAACAACAAAAATAAAAGCCATAGCCTTGCTAGTTCCCCACACAGCACTTAATGGATTAGAGGCAATTTAGTCATGATACTGAGGAACTGATACATCTGTTAAGAGAAAATGCATTCTATGCACCATAAAATTAAATGTTGCATTGCCAAGCAATATAGCAAGTATTCTGTTAGTCAATTTTTGTAAACTAAATATTGTGAAATGGTATCATAAGAAGGTGGCACTGGAAATCTGTTTTGAAAAGATATTCCATTGGGAACACATACTGCTTGATAGGAAGATTACAGCTGCCATTTATGCTGCCTTTTTTTTTTTTTTTTTTTTACATTAAAAATATAGTGTGCACTGTTAGCAGGTTATAGCACAAGAAAGGTATTTCACATTTATGTTGAACCTTATCATTCTGAATTAATCCAAAGTACTAAAAATATCAATACAGCATATGCTCTGTGGCACTACCGAACCACTCTTGATAGGTTGTTAGGCAAACACACACCGTGTAGAATCCTTTGTGTACATCAGGGAAGAAAACTGCAGCCAGACACATCAAGCTTCAACTCCTGTGCACCTTAGAAAAATTCTATCATCTTTAAAGCACATCCAGTCCAGTTATACAGATTTTTTTTTTTCCATTACTGGATTTTTCTTGAAGCCCGCAAAATTGTGATGGGGTCCATACAACGAAATACAGGACAGTTGATACAGAGTCATTGAAGTTAGATTTGTGCTCACAGTGACATTTTTCTGTAAGGACCAACCGAGGAATTATATTTTATCTTCATGTCCTTTCATAATTCCTCTACCTTTTAGTACCGAGTGAGGTCTCTCTAGAAAAATATTGGAGAGAGGAAGCAGGTGGCAGAAACTGAAGTCAGCATTGTGCATACTTCCTAGAAATTAACTAAAATGTTTGTGTGATTATGTGTATACATGAGAACACAAGTCAACAGTGTGCTCTTATAAATTGTCACAGAAATGTACTCCTCAGAGAGTCTTGCTGCCTAAGAACGTAGGGAGTAAATTCTAAGTCACTGTGTAAATTGATTTAGTTTTACTAATTGACACTACTATTGTGTGGAACCCCTTGGGTTTCTACAATGCTCTTGGCTCAGCCAAAAATCTTACACACACAGATTAAATTTGCTGTTCTGCTTTTACTTGTTAAATGTGTACTTTATTAAATTATATTTCTGTACTTAACTCTTTGCTAAAAAAGTGCCTAGCAGGTTCAGGTTCTTAATGCGTCTAACCCACTGAGGGGTTGTAAAGCTTAATTGTTTATAATGTGTAAAAGCTTCAGATGAAAGGAATTATGTAGAAGCAATGTATTATGATGAGTACAAGGCTGATGGTGATGGATATCACACCTGCTGTCACACCAGCTTCAGCTTTATAAATTCCTTATATAAATTCCTTTATACTGGAATTTATATATAAAATTTATATAAATTCCTTTATACTGGAATTTCTGCATAACTGTGAGAACAATACCAGGGCTTTCGGTGATTTTTCAGACAAGTTTTTAGTGTTTCTTTTTCACTGTTAAAGAATCTGGTGGCTCTCTCAGATACCTAAATTGATTCTCTTTTCTTTTAGATGAGTCTTGCATCTCAGGATAAAACTTATCTGGTAAGACTACTCAAGGTAAACTGAGATGATAGCATGAACAGGTCTTTAGCCACTGAGAAAACTAAAATAATTGCTAAAAATCTACATTGTTTTTGAGAAAACTGAGCCTTTGTGGTAATATTTTAGGTACTGAAAAACTTCCTGATTTAAAATGCAGATTAGCACTGACATGAATTCCATCCTATTTAAAGTTATTTGCATTCTCATTTTAATCCAACAAATGCAAAGGTCAGAAGTGCAAAAGAGTGCCAAAGTTACCATACCAAAAGAGATTTAATTATTTACTGTGGTATATTTTAGGAGTGTATTTGAATCTGTTTTTTTTTTTTTTTTTTTCTTTTTTCCTCCTTCATTGTTTTATTTATCGTTCTTGCTTTCCCTAATATAAACTTCATATGAATGAGATTGAAAGCCCTAGAGTATTGCTAATGGGATATGGAGCTTTTCATCTCTGGGTTGCCAGTTTGGCAGTCTCTTTAGTTAATACAGACCTTTATCTTTTAGATACTGCAAGGTAAGCTAGATTTTGTAAATGGAGCTAAACTTCCTTTCCTTAGTGGCAAACCATCTATATCTAACATGGCATCTTTCTTGATAAAGAATAAAAACTGGATGGGTATTGTGGCTGAACTATGAATGCTTCATACTGAAAGAAAACAAACAGGCAGAGCGCGTCCTTCCTGTAATCAGAGGACTCTGATCTCTGGAACTGACAAGTCCCATCTTTCCTGTGTTGTTCAACGGAACACAATCATCCTTTGAAAAGAGGCATTTTATTGTGGGTGGAGTTGCTTGGCAAAATGAGTGAGATTTAAAAGATGGTGCAAAAGCCCATTAAAAATGTTTTCAGAGATAGCGCTGAAAACATTACTTTCAGATAAACAGAAGTATAATGTTAGGACACTGAGAGATAATACCGAAATTTAAATGTGTGTGTTTCAAGTTACTACTACACATCTCTTAATCTCTTTATTAGATGTCTTTGCGTATCTTTGATTCACCAGGAAAACCAATGTTGTTTTGTTTCGTATTTTCTTCTTCCTTTCACTATCGTCACTCTCAGATAACTGCACATTCTGTGCAGTAGTAAAACAAGGAATTATTGATAGCATTCAGCTATCAGGCCAAGTATTTGTTTTCAGTTTCAATTGTTATGCTTGTAGCAAGATTCCAGCAGCCTTCAGAATAATACTTCTGAATCTAACAGAGTAGAACAACAAGCTCACTTTCAGTCACAAGGAAAAATGCTCTTTCTAAAGCTTCTTTACAATTTCAAAACACAGCAATCCTCATACAGACAGATATCCTAAAATGATGTTTTATTGATGTTAGGAATGTTTTGTACAACTATTCAACATTCCAGTCTTTCTAATAACACAGTTATTTGAGATTCCTAGATAGCTTTTCATTTAAGTTATATAGACTATCATTCTCACGGCTTCTTACAGTAAATAGATCTATGTTTTATTGGTGAAGACCCCAGGCAGTTGTACTAGGGAATGCACCAAGAATGAGGTCAGTTGGTATACCTGTTACACGTGGGCAGAATCCAGTGCTGAAAGTATCTGGAATGGAAGGCTAATATCCAATCAACTGCATAACATACACAGCTAGAAAACTACTTTTACATTGTCTGAATATTACACATACAGCACTAGGGCCTAACCAACCCTATTTGCTCATTGTATCCATTTATTTATTTTTTTTAATGAGTTCAATGGGATTTGAATCAAAATCTCCTTAAGGCTATAACATACCAGATTAGACAAGGGAAAACGATTCTGTTGTGCTTCTGGAACATGCTGCTTTATCTTGAATTTGAGACTGATTAAGCATAACTGATTTCCAAACAAATTGAGGCATATAATCACAGCCACAGTGGAAGCGGGTCAGAAGGTTTGCATCTTCTCTTTTTCTGCTGTATGGTGGGAAAAAAAAAAAAGAACTGCACCATGTTGTGATAATTTATTGTCCTTAGTTTTCCCAGTTAGGTGTTGCTGAAGAGGAATGTCATGCTCTAATAATTGCACTTTTTTAAGTGCTGCAAAGAAAAACTCCAGTAATATGGTATGTCACGAGTCATTTTTCAAAGCAAATTTCAGTTTGGTTTTACAGCTTTAACTGTTGACCTGAATTTTGAAAGATGATGTTTGGTTGGTTTCTGGAAGAAGTTTTCCACCGTGTTTTTCCATACTTAGTATTAGGTTACTAGACAGACGGATTCAGTTGTCTTAAAATGGTGCACTAAAAATATTGAGGAGTCTAGCCTTGAGGAAGCAGGGTAGTAAAGTGGCAACAACATTTACTTTGCACAGAATCATCTGAGGATGTGAGAGGTGGTTTCGAAAGTATAATATAACACAGGACAAATTTTTTATATTACTTCTGTCTTTTACTGTTTCTATTGATTTTATATACATTTTAGAAAATTGTCACATAGCCGTCCTCAGAGACATAAAATAAACTTGATATCAATAAGTACTTCATATATGTATTTCACCAATAAGTAGAATGGACATCTGTTTGTTTGATATCTTTTCTGAATTAATTTAAAAACATCCATCTTGTTCATTAGAAAATATTTTAGGTGAATATTTTATTAATCATGGTGGATAACTTGTGCATTCAAAAGTAAGTCCTGTTATTGGCATAATACAAAAGAAACAATTGGTGTTTATTACTGTGATTCATTGTACTCATTTTAAGGACTTGATGTTTCATTCTTCAGAAAAACAAAACAAAATGCTACCAACCAACCACAGAGAAGCAAACAGAAAAAACAACCCCCAAGCACCAGCTTTTCCAGCCAAACTGCACTTGATCCCACCCTGCAAAGCATCCAGATGAATGGCCTGCTTCCTCAGTACAAATGGCCACAACCTGATGACGTATCAGTCAAGCAAAACACTAAACACCAGGAGAATTTAACATCATGTAACAACAAAGAAAGGGCCTGCTTCTAAGAGTTCGGTGTTTTCTGAGAGATATGCTCAGGCTGCCAAATTGACTTCAGTCTTAATTTTTAAAGTGCTGTGTGACAAAGTACTGGGTTCTTGAAAAGACAGACTGCTTAAGCAGCCTAAATAGCCTAATGCCAGTGTCTACAACATTAGTTGTAGACTAATCTCAACCTAATTTCTACACATCTCTACTAATTTCTACACATCTCAACCCATGCCTTCTTTAAAGCCATACTATTCCTATGCTCCGGATCAATCATCCACAACCTAAATGGAGAACAAGACATCCGAAAAATAGGCGGCCTGCAAAAAACACTCCCAGTCACCGCCTCCTGCTTAACCATCGGAAATCTTGCACTAATAGGAACTCCATTCTTAGCAGGATTCTACTCAAAAGACCTTATCATCGAAAGCCTAAACACATCCTACCTCAACACCTGAGCATTACTACTGACCCTCCTAGCCACAGCATTCACCGCAACCTACAGCATCCGCATAACCCTCCTAGTTCAAGCCGGACAAACCCGAATCCCTCCCATAACATCAATAAATGAAAACAACCCCCTAATTACTGCTCCCCTAACTCGACTTGCCCTAGGCAGCATCACAGCAGGAATGATTATCACCTCCTTCATTGTACCAACTAAAACACCCCCAATAACCATACCCCTTATCACCAAAACCGCCGCCATCCTAGTTACTATCCTAGGAATTATCCTAGCCCTAGAACTCTCAAACATAACCCACACCTTCACTCACCCTAAACAAAACCCCCTCATAAACTTCTCCTCCATACTAGGATACTTCAATCCACTAGTACATCGATTCTGCTCCAAAATCCTACTAGAAAGCGGGCAAAACATTGCTCTTCACCTAATCGATCTCTCCTGACTCAAAAAAATAGGACCAGAAGGCCTCGCCGACCTACAAGTGGCTGCGAGCAAAACTGCAACCCTAATACACACAGGGCTAATTAAAACCTACCTAGGATCATTCGCTCTTTCCATCCTAGTAATAATCCTATCGACATACAGACTCACTAATGGCCCCCAACATCCGAAAATCACACCCCCTACTAAAAATAATTAACAACTCCCTAAATGACCTACCCGCCCCATCCAACATCTCCGCCTGATGAAACTTCGGATCCCTACTAGCCGTCTGCTTGGCCACACAAATCCTCACAGGCCTCCTACTAGCCATGCACTACACTGCAGACACCTCACTTGCCTTTTCCTCAGTAGCCCACACATGCCGAGACGTCCAGTATGGATGGCTCATTCGCAACCTCCATGCAAACGGCGCCTCATTCTTCTTCATCTGCATCTACCTGCACATCGGACGGGGCTTTTACTACGGCTCATACTTGTACAAAGAAACCTGAAACACAGGAGTAATTCTCTTACTTACCCTCATAGCAACCGCTTTCGTAGGCTACGTCCTCCCATGAGGACAAATATCATTCTGAGGCGCTACTGTAATCACCAACCTATTCTCAGCCCTCCCGTACATCGGACAAACTTTAGTAGAATGAGCCTGAGGCGGATTCTCAGTAGATAACCCAACCCTAACCCGATTCTTTGCTATCCACTTCCTGCTTCCCTTCCTAATAGCAGGAATCACCCTAGTTCACCTTACCTTCCTACACGAATCAGGCTCAAACAACCCCCTAGGAATTGTATCCGACTGCGACAAAATCCCATTCCACCCCTACTTCTCTCTCAAAGATATCCTAGGCCTCGCCCTAATAATCACCCCCCTAATAGCCCTAGCCCTATTCTCCCCCAACCTACTAGGAGACCCAGAAAATTTTACCCCAGCAAACCCCTTAGTAACCCCACCACACATTAAACCAGAATGATACTTCCTATTCGCCTATGCTATCCTACGCTCCATTCCAAACAAACTAGGAGGCGTACTAGCACTAGCTGCCTCAGTCCTAATCCTATTCCTAATCCCCTTCCTCCACAAATCAAAACAACGCACAATAACATTCCGACCCCTCTCCCAACTCCTATTCTGAGTGCTAGTAGCCAACCTTCTCATTCTAACCTGAGTAGGAAGCCAACCAGTCGAACACCCATTCTTTTTTTTATTTTTTTTTATATGTAGCATTTTGATAAATGCTACATCTGATGGAAATATATTCATACATAAAATCATACACGTGCACACACACGGTAGATGTGTGTATGCCTAAAACCAGTATTTAGCCATCATTTCTTTGTGATATGTTCATTATTCCTTACAATCTTTCCAGGTACTTTTCTATGTTGCCATTTTCCCTGGACTGTTAGTGTATGTTGCCTCACAAATTTGAAAGAACTTCATGCTTTTCTGAGTGCTTTAAAAAAAACACTTTTCCAAACCCTAATTCCAAGGTCGTTGATCTTTGTTCATACTTAGCTTTAAGTAATAGTTTTGTACTGCCAGGATTAGACTACAGTAAGTAGGCATTATGCTAATTACATTTATGTATACCTCTTATATGTGCAATCTCTATAAATGTAAAACAGGAATAGTAATTTTATGATCAGCTATTAGAAGGCATATGACTTACAGGTTGTTCCAGGTCTGAACTAGCCCTCATACATACCAGGTATAAAATTTAAAGCTCAAATTGGGTTGGGAATCACTCGCAAATGTGATGAACTGCTCAGCTAAGGAGTTATCTTCCAGTCTCAGATTTATTCACATGCTGATTGCCATACTGACCTACGCTCCCCTTTCTTCTCCAACATGTGGGATGAAAATTTTCCAGGAGGTTCTTTTGCCCAAAGTTTGTTCCCACCAGATATGTCCTTCTCTGACTCCAGCCAGCTGTAAAAGGACTCCGGTGGCATTTGGCAGATTTTGTGTTAAATAACTCACACCCTTCACTGAACAGTTGCAGTTCACTGAACCAAAAGTTTTGTACTTTTATAGTGTCACACTTGAGTACAGGGAAAAAGAGCAGAACCTCTCCCGTTCCCTTATTTTGTGTGCTTTCTCCTTTCTTTCTCAGCTGTCCTCTAAATCTACCTCTGCAACTGGCATCATCTGATTATTCTGGTACTTGGCTTACATAGTTGGATTGTTATCAACTATGACCTTGTGTGTACTTGGCTGAGTAAATTCAATCAGCTAATGAAATTGTGGTCTTTCCATCAATTGATTATCAAATTGCTTGTGTGGTTCAGCTAGCCCATCTCTTTTCCAAAGCCAGTATGTTTTCATTTACTTGGGCAGTCCACGCCTGACCCCTTTCTCACCTTTCCTGAATGTCATTTTTTTCTCTTGACGTGCATATCATCTTTGAATTTAGACAAATATCCCTGGACTTCATGGCCATTTTACTGACCACCCTGTTGAAGATAAATCAGCAAAAGAAGTATTTCAAAAGTACAAGAGAAGCCACTATGCCTTTCTCTTTTATACTGCACAGCATAGCAGTCCCCAGACACCTCCTGACTTACAAGGAGAGCAATGATAACGTCAAGAGAGTATTAGTGCTTGCTGAGGCAATAAGCAGAAGGAGCTGTGGTCTATATTTTGGGTGGGGGGAATACAGTGCTGAGCAAAAGCCTGCAGTGGGCACCTGAAGAGGTTGTATTTGCTGATGCTCTTTTTTTTATTTTTTTTTTAATTTTCCCTGTAACTCTCTGTAACAATGCACAATCTTTGAAGTGAAGGTGGAAGGTGTCAGGCTGAAGTCCCATTGAATTGAAGTCTTCTAGAAAACTGCTGTAGGTTTAATTATAGGGCAGCACTGGCATTATACCTGCTTCTGTTTGATCATGAAGAACAATTTCCTCTCTTTGCTGTAGTTGCTTACACATTGAAGCTGACGTGTGCTTGCGAGGCAACATACCAGATAGTTTTGGGTGCATGTGAGCACCCAGTACATAGGGGTCAAAATGCCAGAAAGTGCTACTACACTATAGAAACTGGAATCTCGTATGCTACCTAGAGGACACAGTCTTACCTTGAGCTACGTTATAATCGCTGCTACAAAGCAGGCTAACAGCTACCCCACACTACAAGTGTCCTGACAATTTACAGTAGACCTTGACTATGGAAAGAAACTGGTTAATCTCTGATAAACTGAACTTAATGCAGTAATAGGTATGGTTTTGATTCATGTAAATGCCTGATTTATATGAATTTATATTTGAACAAAAAATTTATATTTAAATAACACTTTTCTTTTTTTAATTGATAGCTTCTCTTCATTGTGATAATGTGGGACAAGAGGTTTTTTTTGTTGTTGTGCATTTGGTATTGCTATGTTTCCTTTTATGCAAGCTATGGTATGTTTTATTTATTTTTTATGTAGTACTGCATAAAAATGATAGTATGACAGTACTGCATATTTGAAACTATAGTTGGCAGCCTGGATTTCATACTGGCTCTCATATGCATTAGTGCCTAGCTCCAGGAAAGAAACAAAAAGAACTTACAAGAACGACAGCCAAATTCCACACGTTTCATGAAAAGAGGCTCTGGCACTGCTAAATGCTTCTTTTTGTTCCTGAGGATGTCCATAATGCTCTAAATGGGGGAGGAGATAATTGAATTTAACTGGACAAAGTAAAATAAACTGTATCCTGTAAATATGCTGACAGTGGGTATTCAGCTTGAGGATGTGCAGGAGAATGGTACCAAGTCTGTGGGTGTTTTCCTGCTGCTCCGTGGGGATCTGCGCAGTAAGACTTCCCTGTCCCTGCGACACTTCACAGAAATGGCGAATCCAGCAGGTTGCTCATTTGGGCTGATTCCATACTCTGCTGATCCATCATGGAGGAGGAAATACTTCAGAACTAAAACTCTGCCAAGAAATTATGTCTATTTAGGAAAGGTCTTTATATGAAAAAGGCTTTTACTTTGGAAGAAGAAGCCTGTAAATACTTTGAGATCGGATCTATTTATGGCAATACACTAAAAAAGTATGATCCAACCATAATTCTTCTTTCTTTGTTAACTTGCTCTAAGTAGGGGGGAGCTTGCAGTTGAGGTTTATAACTGCTAGTTTTGTGGTATTGTTGGGGCCTTCCCCCCCCATAACAGAGTTCTGATTTTGAAGGGTCTAAACCACAGTGCGAGTCTTAGACCCCACAGCCCATAAGCTGTATGACAAAGCATAAGTGCTAAAGCAGGTAGTTTTATGAGAGCCTGGGCACTCCAGTTGATTTCCTGTCCAGTCACTGAGCTGCTCCCTGTTGGGTCCTCTTGTCCACCAATAAGACACAGGTACACAAGTGTTGTAAGGATTTTCCTTAATTAATCTCTCCTACTGAGAGTATAAAGGAAAAATATCTTTGTTGGAAAAGAATGATTTTTGATAAAATGTTCTAAAAGGTTTCAGCTAGCAGCAGAAACCTATTAGAGAAAATAGTTCAAATGAGTGAGGTTTGAAATTGGGTTCTTATCGTGAGAGGCTTTGAGCATTCTTAAAATTCAGAGTTGTGCTATCAGTGCTGCCTTATAATACTGTGGGCTCTTTTCCTGGCAATTAAGGAAAGTGGCCTTAGACAAACATTTTGATTTTGTAACGATGTTTGGAGATTTGTGGTTTTGACATTTCCACTTCCGGCAAACCTACAATACAGGAATTAGAGATTTTTTAGGAAAGCTGGTTGGGATAATTGTGGTTGTTTTCATTGGCATTTTATTTTCTTGCATAAAAATATAAGAAATAATCTCCTCCCCAAAATCCTCCAAAGCCTGAGGAACCAAGAGAAACCATTCAGAACAGCTGGTCTGGATTGCAGAGGCCTTTTCAGCTTCTGCAGAAACTGAAAAACAGCATTAAGTTCTTTTCTTCTACAGCTATTGCCCAGCTTCTTCGCCAGCTCCGTCCTCCCTCTTACATCCATATGACGGGCTAGTGACTCAGTAATTCCTTGTGCACTTGGGCAGCACAGAGTCCCTTCTCACAGGAACTTGTAATACAGCCATCCCTAGTTTTTTGTTTGTTTCTTTGTTTTCTTTTCTACATTGCTACTGTTATTGTGTGACACCTTAAGGAGAGGTGAATTTCAAAATGCTTAACAAATGCTAGCACATTCAGATACATGTACAGGAGTTTGTTTGGATATGGATATGCAGGAAGGAATAGAAGGACAGAGAGAGCTTTGACCTATGGCAGGCCTTGCAGTCTTTCTCTCCCAGATGTCAGCACCGTAGCTGGCTGTGCCTGCAGATGTTGAGACCTGGCTGCTGCAGACAACATAGTTTTTAGACTAATGAGAAAATCCTTTAAATAGCCAAGACCACCTCATAAACCTTTTTATCTTATTTATCTTAAAGGAGAACAGAAGAAAACACCAGCTTACTGTGCATGCCTATGAATAGGATTTATTGTAAGAAGCAAACATTTCACATTAGTTAATTTGCAGTATCGGTTATTTGTGGCAAAGTGTGTGAGTGCTCTTAGTGAAGCCCTTTTACCCCTCCCCATCAGTAAATGTGCCTCTCTCCAGCTCTAATGACTTTTGGTGGACACGACTGATTATTATAGACAACAAACTTTTTTTTTTTTTTCCTCATCTTACTTCTTTTTATTTTAAGAACGCTATTTTTTTCCCAGTTCAATGTGGCATGTGTTATGGAGAAACTATCCCTTTTTGTCAGTGAAGCTGATTTTATATATATATATATATTTCCCTTTTTATCTGCTCTGCCACAATTTCTAATTCTTTTGTAGTCATGCAGAAATTTATTACTAATTCAAGATAGTCTCTGCTGCCTCTTGTTTTCAAACCAGAAAAAATGTAGGTGAAGAATTTAACTTGCACATCCTCTGAGAATGCCAAGACCATAAGTGAGCACTTTAAGCTTTTCATAGCATTTGTAACATCTCTTTGCCAACGCTCCATCTGTGATTTTAGCTTGCAGAAAACACTTTGCAATTCTGTTATTAGCTTAGATGCAGAGAGCTGCTGTTTAAATATTAATTGTAAGTTCCCTCCTAAGTGCAGTTAAGCCCACTGAGTAACTTGTGAAGTTCAATATGTATCTAGGAGAGGGTTGGGAGAGTGTTTTTGGGTACAGGGCCTGAGCTTAGCCTCAGCAAAGTTTTTACTGGCGTTAACAGCGCAAAATTGATCATGCCCTGGTGCTTGCAGTTTCCTTTCTTACCCTAGTTCCTCTCCTTAAACACATGCGACAAAAGGGAAGAAAAATAACATTAAATTTCAAGCATACTTCTTGCACAGTTAGTGGACTTCCTGCTAAACTTGTATATGTGTGAGGAACACCACACTGCTTGCTAGAAAAGCTGAGATCCATCATTTGTTTCAACTCTTAGATATCTGACAAGTGCACTTCTGAAGTACTTGTGCATTTTGGTCAAGAACCACACTTCGATAGAGGTGCTCTCTTGTGGTTGATCCCTTCTCTGTTTTCAGTCATAAGCCTTCCCTTAATTATTTTTTAATTCCACAAAATGCAATTTACACTTAGAAATAATTTTTAAAAAAGGGAAAAGGCTACATTTACAGACCTTTCAATGAATTGTATTATTTGACAGAAGTGAGAAACAAGTAGTTAACACCATCTGAGTGTTAACACCATCTGAGTGTTATCTGTGGATCACCAGAGCATTGTAATTGTAATACTCAAATTGGGCATAATTGAAAGATCAGCCCCATTAAAACTGTATGCTGTATTTTTCCCTCTCTTCTTCTTCCAGATGGCTATTAATCTTTTAGTGGTGAGGTAGTTTGCCTATGATGTAATCTGAAATTTTTCCTCATATCATTTAAGTGAGTAACTTCTCTTTGTGTTTGCAGGTGGATTGAATTTTAATATGCTGAATTCTGTTAATTGCTTAGAATTAGGATGCTTTTCTTAGTAGCTTGCAAAAGTATAATAGGCTGAAAAAAATTAAGTAGTATCACATGTTCCTTTGATTTTTCAGCATTCTGTGAAGAGGGATGCAGATATGGTGGAACCTGTGTGGCCCCTAACAAATGTGTCTGCCCTTCTGGATTCACAGGAAGTCATTGTGAGAAAGGTAAAACAGCTTCTTCTTCTTTCGTAATAAGAAATACGATATGCTGCATTAAGAAATATCTATTTAAATTTAATCTTTCCAATTCAATCTGCTTGAAATTTTCTCTGCAGTGAAGATATGTGTTTGGGCTGTTCCATAACTGCCTTTTCCTAACTGAAATATAGTCTTATATTAATCATGGAAATTTTTAAATGACTGGGGATGTGTCTGACTTTGCTTCCAGTGGACGCTTTTAATTAATTACAGAGAAAGATAAATGAAAAATATTTACTCCACCTATCTTCTGTGGTTTGAGCTCAAGGTCACCTTTTGTTTTTTTTCTGAATCTATTAGGCACAGTTGACCCAAATTTGGATGCTTGATTTTCACTGGAATTCTTGTTAAATAATTCTACTTAATTCAAGTTGTTGGATCTTTAAGGTTTGCTTTGTTTCCAAGTCACTGAGGACATCGATTTCCATAGGACCATAAGCTGTTGAAATGTATCTTACTAGTGATTCTTTGATTCCTTTCAGCCTTATCTCAAATCTTTTCCATTCAAGATCTGCTCCTGGCAGCCTCTTCCATAGGTCCACCTTTCTGTTTTGCTCACAGAGATTTGGTTCCTTGTCTACTTTAAGTTAAAAGGAAGGAATATTATAGGATTCCTTATAGTACTTTGAATAGGTTCTCTAAAAAGCAGATTTTATATTTTATTTTGGTCTGCATTTATTGCAATTGAATTTCATTTAAATAACCCAGCAAGAGTTTTTTGTTTAGCAAGTTTGTTTGTAAACCTTTATACTTTACTGGTGGAAATAAAGTGAATTGTTAACACAAGTTGGATGATGCTAGTATGGGTGAGATTATAAATGACAAGCTGGTTTTTTATGGAAGAAAAAAAAAAAAAGAAATAACCATTAAAGGGCACGTTAAATCACTGGAACCACTTGTTATCCAGAGACTGTCCAATAATTAGTGTATAACAGTTTCTGTTTAATACGTGTCTGTTCTGCTATAATAGAAAGTAATTTAAACCCAATTGTCAACAAATGTGCTTTGAGTAGCTTCTGAAAACTCCTAAAGCTTTTTATGGATGTACTTAAATCACTGTACAATAAAGTCCCATAGTTTCTGGTTGTTAGCATTGTTTCTAATGATTTGGGAATGAACTAGGACATGAATTTTTTCATATCATCCTGAATTAATTCGAGTACTGCGTTTTCCTGCCTATAGCCTTTGGGTTATTTGTTTTGAACAGAACTAAGCTCTCAAGCCTCTTGACATTCAGCAATAAGTGCAGACAATATATGTGGGGAGGTAATACAAGAAAAACCTGCCTTAGAGCCCCACTCTAATCCTGCTAGCTAGCCTCTATCATGTATAGTTTGTCCATTCCTTTCCAAAGCCTCTGTAATTCAGAGGGTGCAAGTACATTCCGAGTGGTTCAGGCTACCTGGGATGTGTTGTATGGATGTGTAAATATGGTTCTACAAAACTAGCACCTGCTTTGCCCAAGGGTTCCCTGCTGACTCAGGGAGCTGGTGGCTTTAGGCCAGCTTACAGCTCAACTGCCTGTCTTTCACACATGAATTTTTAAAGCATGAATCTTTAAATTGATGAAGCAATTGTTTAAGATTGATAAATGGATGACATAACCACAATTGATGGCTATGTTTTTCATGCTTTTGTTTTTTTTTTTTTTGATCTGAAGTGTGAGTTAGCACACCAAGTAAAGAAAACATGGCAGACATGGGATACTTGGTAGGTGTATCAGTAAATTTAGAGGTACATGTCAGAAGGAGCTAGCTTCTGGGTATAAAATCTATATGACTGGAACCAGAAGAATGATTTTTTTGTTCTTTGGAGATGTGTAGGATTTATCAATAGTCTACCACTCAAGCTAATGATGGTAACATTGAGAAATTTGAATTTGCTTTGAATTTGAGAAGTCATATTTTAGACTGTTGGAGAGCTTTAGCTGATATACATTATGTTGTATGTGTATTTCAGTAGCTAAGTGAATGTGAGGTCTCTGATAACAGTTTCAGCCATCTGAAGGTACGTGTCCTGGAAAAACTACAAAAACTATGTATTGAGGGTAGAAAGGTGATGAACCATCTTTGAAACAGCCCCTTTTGCTTACCTACATGCTCCTGGAAGATGCAATAGTGTCAGGAATGGGAGGTCAGAAAAAACTTCCTTCATAGTCTCACTTCATTTTGCTGCAGTTTTATTGGAGGACATCTAAGGTATTCAAAAAACATTTGTTTCTTTATTTGTTTTCCTTCTGTTGTATGTAATGTTAGAAATAAACAGTTGTGCTTAGCATATGGTAGCACTCCCTTAATCATGACATAGTTTGAAGGGTGTGAAATGGTGGGACATGACTTTAAATCAAGCATTCCTGGTGAAATCTTGTCTGATGGAAACTCATGGTGAGATGATGCATATCTGAAGTAAAGTGATGTGTTTGGGTAATGTATTCTATTCACCAAGCTGCATTTAAAGATGTCCTTCAAACCAACAACACAGCAATCCTTTATACGTTATTTGTGAGCTGAAAGGACTCCTCACTAGCTAAAAACAGTGTGGCCCAAATTGGCTTTAATGTCATGGAAAGGGTAAAACAAACCATCAATTAGTAAGGTCACTGAAAAGCAGGTGTGTTTCCTTCTGAATATGAATCATATGTTACTCATTTGTTCTGACTGTCTAGTTGAAATGAGATTAGGTTAATTAAAAAATCAGAGATATTTGAGAAGACTGGGATATATTGTGGTAATTTACTCAGTTGAAAAGGTGAAATTAAAATACATATTTAAGCTGTATGTACAAATACATAATTCACATGCTGCTAAGAAGAATTAGCTATTACCAGTTGTTTTACCTGAAATGGAGAATTTGCATAACACCGTTGTGGGGCTGCCTTTTCTTTTTGCATGCAATGTAAACTGCAGATTGTTATCCAGAGATACTGTCAAGTATCTCTTTCAATCCATTCTTTATAAATGCTTTTTCTATAACTGTGAGCTTGATGCTTTTTACAGACTTTTTGTCATTTTCTGTTTAGGGACTGATTCTATTTTCTGATTAAGTATTTTATTTGTCTGCTTTGATTAGCTGGCCATGCTGAAATAAACGATCTGTGTGATCATTACCATTTGTGATAACTAACATAGTTGTGATGCCTATGCTAGAAAGTTTTTGTGTTAGAAATTTTGCTTACATTGCTGTATGGTTCCAGCACATATATGCCTGGCTGCTGAGCTGGAGATGTGCATCCTTAAGTGTATGTAATTCTGTTGGCTTAAGCCCAGGTGCATTCCTATTCCTGGCAGCGATCCCTGTTAAATGCTTCCAAGAGACATTTTGCTGTGCAAAGAGGAGTGCAAACACAATGCTCTGAGAGTAGTTGGCAGCATGGCGTCAAATGCCCTAGTTTTTCATCCAGGAATGTTTTCTCCATCTCATGTTTTAGCAATATTTTAAAATAAATAAAATCCCATAATTCACTGAGCTGCTTTTCTCTCACAGTGGGTGAGCCACAGGTCAGTGGAGTTGTAATGTTGGTTTTGTAGACAGGCTCAGCTATTATTCCGTATTAGTGGAATGCTAGTCATTAAGGCCACTGATGAAGCACTGAGAATGAGTTAGGCATAACAATGTAGAATATCAAAAGATTGGAGTAAAGAAATGATTGAAACTGCAGCATGTTGCAGGCACCCCTTGAACACCTACATGCACGTGAAGGAGTTCTGTGTATGGGCCTAAGAAATACCCACCATCTTCAACACAGCTCTGTGATAGTGTTCAGTGGTTACAGACATTTCAGTTAGGGAAGAAAGATCCTGGCATTACACAGCAAGTTGAGTGTAAGTGTCCAGCACAGAAAGACAGGAGGAGAGCAGCCATGGGAAAGCAGACTGTCATCCTGGGCTAGATACCCCAGACTCCAGCTGGTTCCTAGGCACAATCCAATTGTTATTCAAACATAAGCCACCTCTTTACAGTACCTCCTGTATGAATTATAACTTCGGACAGTAAGAAGGAAAGAGCAAAAAGGTTTGAAGAAGCAGGTTCCCAGCTAGAGGCAAATTGAACAAAGTTTTTGGTTTGTTTGTTTGTTTTCCCAAAGCTGCAGGAGGGCTTTTGCACTGCTCGAGCAACATGTCCAAAATTGCACCAAATCTTTTTTCCCCTGGTTTATGAAAGCTATTGTCTGAGCTGGTATACGCTGCATGAGGAATATGATTCTGGTAGATTAGGACTGTGTATTGACTAGAGCTCAGAGAGGTAATTGTTTTTGTTGTAGTTTTGTCTAGTCTTTCTAAAGTAAAGGTAAACTTTTTTTTTCCTTATCGAGTTTAATGGTGTCAAAGAATTGCCTGCTGACTGTAAACAGTCAGAAGGAAGGGTAAGACATGGCAGAGAGGCATCAGGAGGTGATAATTACTGAGGTTATATTTTTGTATGTAGTTTTGGAGTGTGTGTGCAAAAGATCCTCTGACATTGAGGGGGAGAGGTCATTTTTTGGTATGTACTGTGGCTGAGAAATGTGCTCCGAATCCTAGCAATCATGCTTGTGAATGACAAAAAATCAACGCTTGCAGTGCTGTATTAGTTACAAAAGGATTCTTCAGTGCAGCAGGGTTTTAACAGGTGCACAATGGAATGTTGCAATGCTTATATCTTGAAGTTGGATATGTCATGTAACTGTCAGGAAAATGAGGAGGCCTTTAGTTTGCTTGTTTTATATTAGCTTGCAGAATCTGGAGTTGTTGTTTGGACGCTGTGTACTGTTTTGTTGACTCATCTCTTAAATAGTTTCTTTTGGAATTTCTTGTCTTCTGCAGTCCTTTGGGTAAAAATCCCTATAGTCTATTCCTTTGGACCCTGAAAATAGAAAGAAATGTGAGAACTATCTTTCCATGTGCTATTTCTTTGATTCCTGAGCTGGATCAATCTTTAGGTGTGTAGCTATCAAAGACATTTCAGTTGAGGAACCTAGCTTAAAAAAAAAAAAAAAAGGCAAACAAAACCCAAAGCAAAATTGAGAAAGATTTTCAGTGAGCACAGAAAGCTAAATGTCAAAACTCCCTACTTTCTCCATCTAAAGATGTTTTGTAAAATATGAAGCAAGGTTTATTTTGGGAAACAAACCAGCTGTGCAGCTGTAGGCACAAGGCTTTGCATTAGATTCTTTCTAAAGCATCTCATTTCAAGGTGAGGCAAAACCTCACAGTGCGATACAGGAGGGCTGAAGCGAGCAATGCTTAACTTATTACAGAAAATGGTGATTGTGGTGATACAACACTCCCAAGAGTGTGACAGATCCAGAGAAGGCAGATGCTCCAGGTGGCTGAGGTTACCCTCCTCCATTTGCTACCAAGCTGTTTACAGCATTTGCCCCAGCGGTGCTTATTGCAAAATGGCAAGAGGTGATATCTTAATATGATAGAAGAAACAAAGTTGTCATTTGTAAGGATATCAGGGAGTAGATGAAAGAATATCTACTAGAAAAAATCTGATTAAGACAGTCTCTAAGGATCAAGGGGACATCTGCCTGCATATCAACAAATAACTCTCAATGGGGGGGTAAAAAGTTATTTCTCACACTGCCAAGCCAAAGAATAGTGAAATCTCCCAGACCAGGAACAGCACTTATCCCCATGGCTGGGGAGATTGGACTCGTTTTTTGTAGTGCTTATACTGCCTTGTGTACTGCAAAAATTGAAGTTTGAAAGCCAGGAGAAACATTAAGCAGTGACTGCATTTATTTATTTATTTCCAAGGGATTTTTTTTATGTTGCTGTATTTGTAATATTCAGCTGTCTGAGCACATATACTTTTCTTTGATTTTAATGAACAGAATATCTGCTATATTAATCTCTACTGTTAGCTGAGATGATACCTTGACATTCCAGGTAACAAATGATTCTAATATTCTAATGTTTTATAACTTGTATGACTTGTGGTCATGAAATCTCTTTCATAGTCTTCTGACTTGGTGAGAGGAAGCTTTGTTTTTTATTTTTTATTTTCTTTATGTCAGAGAAAATTGTTTTCTATTCTCTTAGGTCCCCAAACTTGTTCTTGAAAATAGGGTTTGTATAATTTTGCATGTCCTGGTTGGGATAATGCACACTATTCTAGGTTCCCACAATTTGAGTTTCTCCACTCCAGTTTTACTTTCCTCTCCCAGCCAGTGTCTGTATGCCAGCTGTACATGTCAGGTATCACTTAAGGATGCAATTTGATTCAGAGAAGAGAAAGGCAAGATTTAGATAGTTGACATCTAATTTGCATTTAGATTCATACAGAACAATGTAATGAAGAGGTAATTTCTGTTGATCAAACTTTATACTGCAGAGAAGATCCAAGCCCAGATTTTAATTTTTTTTGTTCTCTTGCCTTATATATTTGCCTTATATATTTACAAAAATACCTTTAGACAGTGTCTTGGCTGGCCATCTTCTTTGTATCCCAGTAGCTGTTCAAGGTGTTCTTGGATTAGCATCTTGTTGAAGCTTGTTCTTGGATTAGCATCTACAGTTGAAGATCAACTGTAGAACTTACAGAGCTTACAAAAATAGCTGCTATATATTATTCTTCTGTAATATGGAAATTGTTTGCTGCTCTAGGCCTTGATGCTTTTACCCTTTTTTGAAGTGCTCAGTCCCTAACTTAGCATTCATCCGGTTTATCACCAGGAACATCTCCCACACCGTCTGTGCAGTTGTACCTGCTACAATTTCTTCTTGGATTCAGAGGACCCAGGCGACGTGATTTAAATTTGTTTCAAGTGGCAGAATCACTACTTGAATATATTAAAGAAAACAGACTTAAAAGGACTCAAAAATATGAACAAATATTTATATTTGAGCAAATATATTCATATATTTATGAAATTTCCATTTGACAGCTAGGAAGTTTCCATATATGAAGCAATCCTATATGGATGTGAGCTGAAAAAAATAGCTGCTTTAAAATATGTAATTCATGATGGATTAGCCAGGTTAGTCATTTTACTCTGGTTATTTAATAATAATAATAATAATAAAAAAAAAAAACAACACACAAACCAACCAAACCAAGAAAGCAACCCGCCGAAAAACAGGCCTGCTCTGAATGCAGTGCACTACTTCTAATTTTATAACATTTAATGCAGTAGTTTGTCAGGATAGTCTGACACCCTTCTATGCTTCCTTAAGGCAGATACCTATATGTGAAAAACAGAATATTTCTATGGAGAGATATCAGAATTGATAGTGAACTAACTAAATATTAAATAAAAACTGCCGTAGTTTGTCTGACTACAGGCAATGTTTAGTGGACATTACTGATTTTAATAAGCTCTCTACCATCTTTTTCTTATCAATAACCTGCTGTGGACTGGGGAATCAACCGTGAATATTGAAATTTACTGATACCCTAGAAATATTACTTGAGATGTACAGAGTGTGCATAGAGAGGAACTTGCATATTTTTTAAGGTAATTCCTCTTGGTTTCAGGGAGAATTTCACCTGCATGAAAGCCTGAGGATCTGGTGAAATGAAAAATAAATTGCTCTAGTGAAATAAAAGAACAGTTGGGGGGGTTAAGTAGAATTAGCTGTGTTAGTTGCATTTGCAATGATAAAAATGCCACCTTTAACTCATTGATCTATGGTGCAAATCTAACTAACCTAGTCTAGGGGAAAGGTCCTATTCAAGCAGGGAAGAAAGTTCAGTCTTGACAAAAATTGTGCGTCTCAGAAGTTTACCATATAGAGGTACACTTCAGCCAAAGTTTAATATAATGAGTTATTTTATAGCATATTTCATGAGTGATCTCATTCAAGTTATTCAAGACATAGTGAGAGAAAATGTACCTCTGTAATCTCCAAGCATTATTTCTTTGAGGAACAATGTGATGTGAAAGGAGTGGAGCAAAACAACATGCTGTTGCTCTAATGGTATTGGATACCTAATTCAGGTTTTTTCTTTTTTAATTTCTTTTTTATTTTTTCCTGAAAAATTATGGTGTGAGAAGGACACTGTAAGCGGGTGGAGGTTATACAACAGAAAAACAAGTAAGGGTAACCGGTAAGATCTTTTTCCTGTTATTGATGATAATTAAACACCACGAAATCAACAGCCACCAAAGCTTGCTTTCATTGGATTGATATTCAGAGGAAGAGATCACATCCATGTTCATATAATACTTGGAAAGCAAATAAAATGGTGTAGATCATTTGCCCTGTTGTATGATTTATGTAGATTGTAGCTCATGTACAATAGGATAAATATACCGGTTATTTTGCTCTAGGAGGAGGGGTGAGAATGAGTTAAGACATTGCCAAATGCCATCCTTTATTAACTGAAGTACCCTCGGTAGTACCTAAAGTTATTCTGAATTTCAGTAGCCCCCTTTTTAAATAGTTTGCTCTTAGCAGGGTTGCAGAATGGAGTTATATACCCCTACACTGAAAAAAAACCTACAACAGGAGATGCATTAAAAAAACTGTATGGACCCAAGAAAACAAGTCCTTCTTAAGGATTGTACTCATGTGTTTTAACAGACAGGAAAATAAATAGAAGGCTTTACTGATCTGGAACGTTACAAACTTGCTTTCTAATTCCAAAGATTTTTCAGTATCAGGTGACATTTTCATTGTTGGTCGTTTGTTTGATAGTGGCATGTCCCTTCTGCTGTAGAAAGTGCATGATGTTTCAGAAGACCTCTGTTAGCTCTGGATTTTTTTCTGGACAATCCAGTATACTATGAATGATGTATTACCCAAAAAATCAGTAGAGTAATACCTATTGGGTGTGAAAAAGACCTCTGAATCCATCTCCTGGAAAGTGTGGTGTTAAATTCTGTTCTAGATTCAGAGCTCATAAACTCTGTGCAGATCCTGTTGTTTTCATTAGGCAATGTTTGTGCCTGTAGACCCTGGTGAAACAAAACACAAGGTGTTAAAGGAATGCTTCACTTAATGTAGGGTTCATATGAAGCATAAAAGGAATGTAGATTGTTCTGGTTGAATGTTTTCTTTACTAGTTCCTTTGTGATTGAGGTAGCTGTAAAATAACAGTAATAATCTACCTTGAGGAACTATATGCCAAAGTTTTTTTGTTTTTTTTTTTTAAAAAGACTTTTTATAAAGTTCTGATAAAAATCTGTTTGCTCCTTCACATTTGCAGAAATAGTGCTCTTCTCAAATATACCAATCATTGTCTGCTTTTAAAAAGAGAATCTCTGGTTTAGCAAGTCAGTTCTATAGCTGGAGTTTTCTACAATTTAAGCAGTGTAACATCAGAATTATTTCTTTCAACATCTAATATCTACTAAGTAGATAGGTCGCAAACATAAATGACGGGGGTTTTATGTGAAAGAGTAAAATTTCCTTTCTTATTTGATTTTTCTGAAGAGATGTTTTCTGTATGCTGGCAATCTAATCTTTGGAATAGTACTCATTTATCCTTTGAATGAGGCATAAAATGAAAGGTCTAAACACTTCTGGTCATTAAAGTTCCTGTTGAACCTGTATCCTATTTCAGCTTGGATAATTACATTGTGCCTTCTTTAGCAATGTCAGTCAGAGGAATCACTCATGAAATAGCTGGTTAGCATGGAGTAGTACCTATGCTTTAACTTCAGAGATAGCTACGTTTCTGTGCTAGGTTACAGATCTTTCAGCTTTTGATAGTAGTTCCATGATTGTAAATGTGAATGATTCTTAGGTGGAGTTCAAACCTGTAGGCTCAGCTCATCCAGTGTCCTCATTGCATCGGCTTGGAAGTAGTGATATGTCCATCACGGATGGCAGAGTTCACCAGCAGGCAGAGATTCTTGCACACCTACTGGATCTTCTTGTTGATAAGCAGTCAGGCTCTTTGAGCTGCAAAAAGAGGAGAGGCACCCAAACTCTGCTTAGTATCCCATGTGTCCCCATCACGTGTGCTGCAGCCACTCAGCTTCTTTATAAGAGCCTACAGGTTTAACGGGCCGTCCAAACCATTGACAACTTCGAGTTGTCACTGTAGGTACTCCTCAGTTAAGGGAAGATTAAATAGATTGTTTTAATTTTGAAGACAGCTTTGTCTGTTTATTTTGCCCTTTTTTTTTTTTTTTAACAAGGAGACAAGGGTGGGCAAGAGACTTTCTCTTGCAGTTGGGTCACTAACCTTGAAAAGCAATGAAAGTTTTTGGGCTCAGTACTGAAATAGCTGTGAGGAGCAAGTTCCTAAGTTCCTTCTTCTCTTGAGTGCTCAGAAAACATTTAAATTGGCCTGCTGTTGATCAGTCAGAAGGTGTGGCCAGTACATGTATTTCACTTTTTTCTATGACCTGTTACAAAGACTAAGCTCCAATTACAAGATGCTTTATGAAGATCCCCCATGGGCTGGGGGGGGGATGAGGGAGTGGATTGGGAAATTGCTTTAGGAAATTCTTTGGCCAGAAGTAATTGTGCTTATATTTCCTAGAAAGAGAGTTAGGGGTTTCTCTCTCTCACCCTAAGAATCTAAGAATGTCCATCACTGAATTGTTCATTTTTATTTTTTTCAGTTTGCTGTGTGGAGAAAGTAGAGATGTAATTCATACCTCAGAATATTTTTTTTCCATCTCCTCATCTCAAATCTTGTTTCTCTTCCAACTTCATATAGAGAGTTCACAGCTGATGCGGTTTGTGAGATGTGTGTGCTGATAGCAATAATAACTCCCTCAGTGCTTCCATTAATCATTTATAGGCTATTGAGTCAGATGCAGTGTGATAATGCCTAGATATTCCTAAGGCCTCCCCTTTGAGTCATATGTTTCTTTTTAAGGAGAGCTTTGAGATTTTTGTTTTGTTTTGAAGCTGCACCCCCCCCCCCCCATCTTTTCCCAGCAGGCTTTATTAGGTATATTTGATACTCAAAATACTCAATAAGATGAAAGAAAGTTGTGTGTATAGCTAGATGATAGTAGGTCACTTAGGATATAGAGTCTGATCAATAATGACCAGGATTCGCTGATACCTAATGTCTGTCTGAAAGAATAGACTGTGGGGGATTTTCTCAGATCCCTCAATCATATGTGGTTTACATGTGTTAAAAAACAAAACAAAAACAAAACAAAAAAACCCCACAGAATTACACAAGGAAATAGTCCACTAGTTACTACAAAAGGTATATCCATTTGTTAAGGTTTTAGGTTGTCACAGTACTATTAAGTTTCATTATTGAGTGTTAACTAAATTAATTAGTGTCTTAAATGCATTGTTATGCCTTTGTGCCACAACTAGCAAAATGAAACTGGTCAATTATTAGTCCACTTACTGAACAGTTTCATCAGTGAGCTGAATCACTGAAAATAATTTGCAATGGCCCCTTTGGAGGATGTTCTTCAGGGGAAGAAACATCCAAAATGGGAAATGTAATACCTTTGACATTGCTACTCTGTTGATTCTTGTGAAGAACGGTAAGACACCTCACTAGATTGCATTTAATGTGATATTTTTCATGAATACTGAACTCAGTCTAGCTGAAAAAAAATTATATATGGTATATTTTCATTTCTAGATTTCATATTTCACTCTTCACGTTACTATGTATTAACTGCCAGACTTAAAGGGCATAGGCAAGGTTTCTAGGCCAAATTGAGAAATAAAACTGGGAAAGAATTAAGGGAACGGTTTTGTGCCAATCAAAGCTAAAAAATGACAAATGTCATACACTGCTTTTATGAGTAACAATGAAACAACAATTTTCAGTTTTCTGCTGAAGGAAAGATAATACTTTTGAGACATGAAGAAAAGGGTCCAACCAAACCAGGAAACAACTGTGTGTATGTGTTTGTTTTCCCCATTTGTATGTATCATTTTCAAATATAAATCAAATGTAAATGAACCTTAATGTAAAACTCCAAATATTTGTGTCTTTGAAGATATAAAACATTACTCTTTGTTTTCCATAACCTTTTGATTTATACCAATTCCAACTGTACTGAAACAGGTTGAGAATCTTGACCTTTTAAGTTTGGTGAAAAGGGTTATTATAAAACTTAATTTAGCTGACAGTCATAAAATGCTTTGTCAGTCTTTACCTCGCTGAGTTGTCTTACATTGTGAGTAGTCATACTGATTTCAGTTGTCTAGTAGTGATGCATAGAACAGTTCACTGTAAGAGCAGCTGTTTGTAAATGCTAGCCAAGGGTAAATTAATACAAAAGAAACAATAAAGTGATAATATATATTGATAACAATATTTTGTAACAGAATATCTATATCATTTGTCTGATACTATAATCATATATATATATATTTAAACAGTGTGTGTAAAGTTTAAGAATTGTACTCAGCTTTTTCACAAATACTTAGATTATTCCAAACTTGTGGACTCAAGATAATGCTCTCATTTGATCCACAAGTTCAAACTGTTCTAGTAAATGAGTAAGTACTCACTGAAACTAGGAGCCAGTGAGTTAGCACAGAACATGTTTTATGAAGTTGATTGCATCATATATGACTATATAGTCTGTTTTAACCCCATTTAGGGTCTATAAACAAGTAAGATTATTGACAATTCAGGTATTACAGCAGAATTACAGTAGATTCCAACTTTGAGCATGGCAGCCATAATGATGCAACTTAATTATCATGTTGATTTATAGCAGCTATATGAGGGACCATGGCATTTCATGGACATAGAGATTATTTTCTTTTTGGAAACAGCTTAATGAATTTGTCATATAAAAAGGATGGATATCATACGTAGCTGTTTCTTCCAGCTGATTTTAGTAATCAGCTGTTTTATGAAATTGCCTGCAGTTGTTCTCCTAAGGTTCCTGGCAAGTACATTGTGAGACAAGGGGAGAAAGATCTAATATAAAGTCTTGGGTTCCCTTACATGAGTAAAGGTCCCATAGAATTTGGCAATGTTGTAGGTTATGGCACCGAGGACATAGCCATCTTAAAGCGTAGAGAGAAGTTTTTCTGTGGGCTTGTGTTTTTAACAACCAAGGTGAAGTCTTCTGCAAAGAGAAGTTTATACTAGACAGACAAATGGGTTACACAGCTATCAGGGGCTGATTCAGCTGCGCTTCCTCCTACTTCCAGAAAGTAGCAACCCATTTAGTTGTACCTATATATTTAGTGGACGTGTAATGTATAACATGTGTATAATACAGTTTGTATTTGACTAAAGAAATGTGTATTTTAAGAATTTTTGAGAAAGGGGTGCAAAAAATACCTGTAAATGTTGGCAGATAATCACAGTATTCATGAATTCTCATTTGTTTTTCTTATACTTCCTTCTCAAAAACACCCACTGTTGCTGTGAGCATTCTGTTACTTCCAGAAAGTAATTTGAAAGCGAGATAATCTAATCTAAATTCAGTGTAAATATAAATACTGTTAAAATATGCTTTCAAGACTAACAGGATATATGTGAAGTGTGGGGTATAGGTCATCCCTTGTTTTCAGAAAACAAGGATTTCTGTGTCTAAGTTGTATATTCTAAAGTATATCTAAAGTATAATTTTGTCATTTCTGTATATGTTTGCTCTGTGGAGATCAGTTCAAACAACACACTATCTAGTTAGCTATTGCCAATGCATTTTTTTGTGTGTTTTCTAATAACGTCTGTGCTGAAACAATATATCTCAGAAGTTTAGAATTAGACAATTCTTTCTGGGAAGGAATTCTTACCTAGCAGTGAAGTAGAATAAAAATATTTGTATTATTCTACTTCCATGTTTCATGTGTGCTACCTTTGTGCATTGTACAAATTTAGAGTGGTGTAGAAGGGAAAGGATGGCGGACAAAGGGCTTAAAGGGCTGCACAATCAAGTAAAAATAAGTGAGGAAAAGAGAACTCGTGGTCTTTTTCATCTAGTTGTTCTGTGCGCATCAGTGTTAGACGCAGCACCATTATTTGCAACATTGATTTCATGATTTTTCAGACTTGGGACATTTTCCTAAAACATTTATCTATCAGCACCTTTAAGGCTGTAAATACAGCTCCACAAGAAAACAGCATGCTGATATGGTGCAAAACAGTTTCTAGACATCCATTGAACTTTCCATGATTTATTGTTTTATCCAGATGAGGATTATGATAATACAAAATCGCTTTAGAGGACCCTATGAGGGGATAAATATAAACGTTTGGCAGGTTTACTCTAGGAAGCAGTGTGAATTCCTTTTCTTTGGAGCTGAGGAAGGTGTCTGCAATGGTTGAACCTGAGTGGTGAAAAGAGTTAAGATGCTCTTGAATTGTGATTTTTTACATCTGCCTCTTTGGTTAGATGGATTGCATGCTCATGCAGCTAGATAATGTAGCACAGATGATACTGTCTTCATGGTGCTTCATATATCAAGGTTTTGATTTCTTTGTTTGCACTGAGCATCGATACTGAGAGTATTAGAGCATTTAGATGGGAGAATTTCTAACATGGTGTACTGCAAATTTGGCTTCAGATTGTGAACATGTAACCATGTAAGATTTATCAAATGAATAATACTGTCAAAATATTTTGGATTTGAAAAACAGCAACCAAGCACCCAAGTCATGGACTTCTTACTGTAACGTAGAGTTCAGTATAAAAAGCAGCTTATTAATATTTGAAAGGAGAGTCTTTTCTTTAAAACAAATGAGTAGATGTAATTATTTGTTTTAGCAAAGAGGTTTAAAAATGAGGAATTGTCTGCTGGTTTGAAACTGTTCTAATGCCACTGGCTATGAATATATTATAGAGCTATATGTTTATAGAAAACATTTCCATCCTGTCATCTTCATTTAATACAGTCATTTTCTGCTTTATTCATTTCACCTGGGTCAGATTTTGTTTACACTGTAATGCAATTTATGTTATTGGATGTGATTCTCCCTGGTCCCTTATTCTGAAAGATTCTTACAGTGTGAGCCTGCAACTTGCCTTCAGTTTTGCTGTCTTTATTACTGAAAACTGCTTACATCAGAAGTATACAAGTAATGAAGCTGGCAAGTAGTTAATATAACAGAAAATAACCTCTGAATGAAAGCCACTAATTTTGTGCATGTATGCTGTGATAAATGCTTGAGTCCCAAATAGGATTAAAATTAAAGTTTGTAATTTATTAAGCGAATAGAGGCAAGCAAACAGCACTGGGTGCACCGGGAGTCTCTGCTCCACCAAGATGCACGCCTGTTACATCAGGAGGCTGATTTTTATGCTCCTAGACTAATACATATTCATCACTATTCCTAGAAAAGGCAGGGTTATTACAATTAGTTCCCAGAATCCAAACCCTCTCCGGACGCATGCGTATCAGTCTCTGATGGTCTTTCTGGGGGTCTCTTGTGCTGAAGGCTCGTAGTCTTCCTCCCAGGCTTTGTCCTTCGGTCGTCCTTCAACTCCCCCTTTCTCCTTATTTGGTGGATCCCTTTGCCAGACATCGGAAGCTTGGGCAGCATCTCATGCAGAAGTCAGTAGTTTCCAAAAAAAAACTCCTTGGTCCTCTTATCTCCCAGACTCAAGTCTCAGCGTTCGTCCTTCAAGCCCTCTATTTACATGAATTGCTAGACTCTTATTTTGCACAGTATAAGAATTATGTACACTAATCACTCTTTTTCTTAGATAGAAAGTTACATTTCATCATGCTGCCCTAGCATTGTTTCATACACGACACGAATCAAATGGACATATTTCACAATTCCCCACTTCCTTTTTTCATAGTATTGATTAGTGTTTTCTCTTCAACCTTTGCTAGTAACAATTGGATCTCATCTGTTGGTTCTGAGAGGGAAGTCCCTTTCTTAAGCATCATTACTGATACATCACCTTTCTTCTCTATCGAAGTCATTACATATTGGGTACTATTATTCGGTATTATTGGGTACTATTATTTACTATTCGGTGTATTAATAATGTAAAACAAGGTATCACACAAGGTATAAACAATAACATCATTATATCACATGAAAATAAAAACAATATTCTTTTAACCCATGGTCCACCAGACAGCCAGGAAATTAAATCCCAATCCATACTCCTTCAAGTTTGTACTGGGATGTGAGCCAATTTTCTTAATTTCTTTTTACAAGTTCATTCACAGCTTTTCCTTCATCATCAATCTCTAAACAGCAATTACTAAGGTTAAATTTTCCACAGACTTTTTCTTGTGCTAGCAAATAATCTAAAGCTAAGCGATTTTGATACAAAGAAGTTCTCATATTGGTATTTTTTGCAATTAATCTGAGTGCATCTCCGGTTTTATTCACAACTATTTCTACTACAGCTTGCAACCTAATTATTCTATTAAGCACATATATTGTTGTCCTATAGCCCCAGGATCCGTACTCCAACGAGCACAACCCCAGTATGAGGGTCCACAGTAATGATAACTCCTGTCCCACGCATAATCTCTTATCCAGTCAGTGTAGCATGTAGAAGCCACTGTTCCACCCTTTCTAGGACAAATGTACTTGGGCTGGTTTCTGTATCTCCTCCAACTCAGGCTTCCACAATCAGTATATATCAGTATATGGGTCTTCATTTATAATATCACAGGCATCAAAGGTTATCGACACGGAGGTATTCAGGGTGGTTACAACTTCATTTGTTCCAATTAATTTGCCTACTTTTGAATCTGTCTTCATTTCTACCCAATATTGATAAGGGAGTTCTTTTGGATCATACATACAGTCCTGTTACCTTCTCTGCATAGAGCATACTGAGTTAGGTTAAAAATGCAGCTTCCTATTTTCTGGCCTTTACAATCATAGACAGTATGATACACTGATGTTTGGGAGCTCAACCATCCTTTTGTAGTAGTTACTATACACAGACTGCAGTTGTTGGCCGTAGCTTGGGCCAAGAAACTCACCCCAAGTAGGACTAGAAGAGGGTCCGGTAAGGGCCATGGTGATCGGCGGTCACAGCCCGGAGGGGTTGCAGCCCTTGGCAGACCTTCCCAGCCGCAGCACCAGCTCCCTATCCTGTCTTGCCCTCTTCCCTAATCTTAAAGGGGTGTACCTTGCAGATAGCCTACTGTTACCTTCAGAGGATAATGCTTAACTGATCCCTGTTATTGATAAATCTCTTCCCTTAATAGGTATCTATTCAAGAGTTTCTCTGTCTACCAATTTTACAGAAGTAATTACAATAAATTTGGAGTAATTACAATAAAGGAGTAATTACAATAAAATTCCCACAGCAACTTAGCTTATGCTCTTTGATGAAGGCTTCTTCAAGTCCATCTGATAGTTTAGTTTCTCCTGGTTCTGATGTTACTTTCCACTCTTCCACTGAACCTTGTACTTGTGACACGTGTCCATCCTTTTTCAGCAGTTGTCACAGCTGTTTCCTTGTTAATAGATAACAGTTAATAAATATCAGGTGTTTTCTTTTTAATAAAGCAATAAAGGGTCCTTCCTAGAAGGGAGATGAGTTTTCTTCTTCCCATGTTTTTAGTAGAATCCTATCTCCTGGTTTTAACTGGTGAATTGCAAATCTTAAAGGTGGTGTCTGAGCCATTATTCCAGTTTCTCTTAGCTCTTTTAAACTTTTACCAATGGTAATTATATATTTCTGGATACTACAATCCTCAACTACATTGTTCCTTAGGGGCATCTCTTGAGAATAAGGCATGCCATATAACATTTCATATGGTGATAATCCAGTCTCACTGTGTTGTTTAGTTCTAATGTTTAAAAGTGCCAATGGTAAGCATTTCGTCTAGGGCATTTCTGTCTCGATCATTAACTTAGCCAATTGTTGTTTTATTGTTTGATTTATTCTTTCTACTTTTCCCGAGCTTTGTGGGTGCCACAGAGTCTGGTATTCTCACTGAACACCTAATGATTGATATAACAATTTTATTATTTTAGAAGTAAAGTGTGTGCCCTGATCAGAATCAATGTACTGGATTATCCCATATCTAGGTATTAAGTGTTCTAATAACATTTTTACCACCGTTCCATGCCCCAACAGCCAGAGAACAAGCAACCTGAGATAGCAAGGCGTCTCCTGAATCACCCCTAAATTCTTTACATTCCTGATGTTATCACCAACCATGGGGCTTGTCGACCCCCATGGCCACACTCCCACATCTCCCCCTTCTTTAACATAAAAAAGTGTGATTAACAGAAATTGAAAAAGCACGATTAACACAAACTAAAACACAGAGAAAAACTACCAGGCACACTAATTCTATCTTTAACAAACTTTGTAACTACATCCCTGGAACAGGCACGTGCTGAGTGCTGCCCAGTCGGGGGGGGCTCTGGCTGCCCCTCCAACTCCTGGAGTCCTTGTTTGTAGGTCTTGCATATGCCAGCTGGACCCTCCCAGACGCTGTTTGTTGTTGAAGCTGGAGTCCAAACCACAGAAGAGGGTGCTGTGATCATGTTAAGGCAGATGATGAGACGGCCGGACAGACTCACAGTGCTGACACCCATTTAGGACTGGCTTCTATTAAAACATGAGCACAACCTCGGCCCCCAAGTTATTAGAATGTAGGGCCTTCCCAATAATTGGTGCTGTAATTTTTTTATTTTTATTTATTTATTTATTTTACCATGACTTGTGCTCTTCCTTTAACTGAGTTTCTCCCAGATCTGTCTCCTACATCTGTCTGTCACTTTTTCTCCTGCACGGACAGATGCAAGGACCTTCCTCTGTCCATTGATTTAAAAAAAATAAGAACATAGCATACTTTATCTATCTTTTTCTAGGGGTCACACCACTGCTCCCCCTTCTTTGTTTTAGAAGCTGTCCTGGTTTCAGTAAGGATAGAGTTAATTTTCCTCCCAGTAGCTGGTAGGGTGCTATGGTTTGGATTTAGAATGAGACTAATGTTGATAACACACTGAAGTTTTAATTGCTGCAGAGCAGTGCTTACACTAAGCCAAGGCCTTTTCAGCTCCTCGCTCTGTCCTGCCAGCGAGCACGCTGGGGGTGCAGCAAGAGCTGGGAGGGGACAGACCCAGGACAGCTGACCCAAACTGGCCAAAGGGGTGTTCCATACCGTTTGACATCATGCTGAACAATGTATAAGGGTGGCTACTGAGGTGGCGGGGACGGCTGCCTGAGGACAGGCTGGGCATCGGTCAGCGGATAGCAAGCAACTGCACTGTGCATCACCCGCTCCGTACACATCATCATTATTATTATTTTATTTTCTGTCTCAATAAACTGTTTCTGTCTCAACCCACAGGCCGCAGTTTTTCTCGTTTCTCTCCCTCATCCCAGAGAGGGAGGGAGAGTGAACGGCTGTGTGACGTTTAGCTGCCGGCCAGGTTATCATACATAAATTGATACAAAGGAACACTTAAATAATACAACTGGGCACAAAAATATACATTTTAAGATAAATTCACATCAGTAATTGTATATGCCATGTGTGACTTCTTAGGCCTTGTATTACACTATCCATCCATATTACTTGTTTGCACTAAACCAATAGAGGAATATGCAGCTGAAGATATTCCTGCAATGAGTATTCAAAGTTTCAAAATCGAAAGATGTGTTTCCTTTGATTAGCCTTTTCATTGACTGCAGGCGGTTTTGGCAGACTTTCTTACTCAACATAATTTGCTCTTGACAGATACTACTATTAAATCATATTTTGAAATGCTATATGTTGTTTCTAGTATTAAGCTAGATTGTAGAAATGAATTTCAAGATTTCTGAAAGGAATCTTTTTCTGCGCAGAAAGCAATGAAGTCTTGTGACCCAATATTTTCATGAGAAAAAAAAAAAGTTTGTTGCATATCTCATTTCAGAGAATGCAAGCAATTCCCTAGCGTTATTTCCTTTGTTCTTCAGTATTCTGGTGACTTTTACCATTCTGAGTAGGTGTGAAGTTTCTGACAGCAGAGCACTGGCAGCAATGGCTAGGATTCAATGCATGCACACGAGTGGCAGGGTAAACATCCTGCACGTGGTTCTTGTTATTTGAGCCATCAGACTTCCCTGACACTCTCTCATGCCGCATTTTGTGCTGGTTGTTTTTGTCTGCTAGTGACAAAGATTGACTGTAGTTTGCCCATACACTGTTCAACGTGACCTGTCTGGAGCGAGGCTGGAATATATGTCTGTCCAAAAGGAGAGGAATCTAGTTCTTCTGTATGTCCAGCATGCAGACAGAAGATAGGGTGAGCTCTCAGCCTATGAATATAATGATTTTTAACTTCTCTCTAAAAGAAAGCACTTGTGATTATCTTGTGACCTCTTATTTTCACCAAACTGGTAGGGAAGTGTCATCATTTACTGTTAAATTAGTTTGATATAACAGGTAGATGACTAATACTGCATTAAGCAGAGTAAAATTCAGACGTTTGTTGTCACCTGTTAGGTTCACTGAGGCCCACGGTTAACAGGTTTGTATTTTGTGTGTGCAAGGGGGATGTAATGCAAATAAAAACAAACAAAACCAAAGAAGCTCCCCATGCAGACTGACTTGGTGTATGAGTGCTAGGATGGCTTACTGAAATTGTGGCTGTGGGACATTTCTCTCCAGCTTGGGGTACTGCTTCCTGGGAGAGTGTTTGCCCCCATTTTATTATGTGAAATATAGATGTTAGTTTTTAAATTGCAACTGGATGTCTTGAGGAAGAACGCATGGGAGCTGTGCCAGTGGTTTGACCACTGGTCTTCTGAGCAAGAACTGTTTACAACTGTTCTCAGGGTTTCAATTCTTTGTCAACAGATTTTTATTTTTTATTATTTTTTTTGCCTCTGTAAGTACTATGGTAGCTGCTCCTCCCAAATTGTCATTTGTGTCTGCTACAAAAGCAATGCAAAATGAAGAGTTGTCATACCACGTGTGGTATCTCTTTTCACAGCTTCCAATTAAACTCACACTCAACTTCATACATTTGGCTGCTTTATTGACTTTTTGTCTGAGTGAGTGGAGATGGGGTGAGGAAGAATCAAAAGAAAAATAATACTAAAACATGGATTGTACAAAACCCTTTGATATGAGCTGTAAACTGTAATTGTTCTTTTGTCTTTGCCTCCTCTTCCTTTCCTATGTGAGTATAATATGAAAAATTGTTCCATAATTGACTCCATGCAATCTACTTTGTCAACAAAGATCTCTTGAATCCTGAAACTCTTTCTACCTACTGTAGGCTGTGTTGTATTTTGCAGGGCATATCCAGAAGTAGAGCATTTCATAAATCGAATGGCAGCCAGCTTATCTGCAAGTGAGTGTTCTTCTTGCTGCTGAAAATTGTGAATTTCTTGGCTATTGTTGTTTGACATTTTTCTTTTTAGTGAAAAAGGGTTAGTAGAGTTGGGCATGGGTCTTCACGGTACTGATGAGAACATAATCTTCAGTGTGGCTCACCCTTTTGTGGGCTGTTGTCTCGATGCAAAAAGACTGACTTACTCAGAGCTGAAAGAATCAAGATGCTTTCTCCACATTTAGAAAAGAGGATTGAATGTGTTGGTATGTAACTGATACGAGGAGGCAGCCTCATCAATTTTAAGCACTCTGTGATTGATGGCTTTCAACTGTAGTGTAGCCTGCTTGCCTCTGGATTAAGAATGTTGTGCTGCTGACTCATATTTACTGATCTTTTTTGCTCGATTTTGTGTGTACTTCATTCTTGGTGAGCCAGGGTATTCAAGCTATTTTTTACTTTCTTATCCATTTCCTCTGCCCTTTACTGTTGTTGTTAATCTCCACAGCTAAACAGTGTATTTCTTTGGCATTTGCCTTATCTTACAGAATCGAAATAGGAGAGAGGAGGAAAAAGGAAGGGAAACCTTAAGTATTTCACCTTTGACAAACAGCCAAACTAGAGACTGAAAATGTTTCAGATCCATATACTGCTCAGGGAATGCTGCATTCAGTTCTATGAGTACTAATTAGATAAGATGGTCTGTGTATTTTTGTGACTCA
This sequence comes from Heteronetta atricapilla, assembly GCA_011075105.1. Classification (NCBI taxonomy): domain Eukaryota; kingdom Metazoa; phylum Chordata; class Aves; order Anseriformes; family Anatidae; genus Heteronetta; species Heteronetta atricapilla. The sequence continues at coordinate 1,044,553 of CM021735.1, read as the reverse complement.
ATTCTTAAAATGCAGTGAATAGTGTCTGTGGAGGTTGGGGAGAGGCTGCTTTGTGAAGACAGATTCTTGTGCTCTGTGACTAAAATAAATGATGTCTCTTTTGGGATTGAAGTATACATTATTTTGGTTGCTCATAGATATCCTGCTGCTCAAGCACACTGGGAAACAAATGCATTTCTTCTATAAGAAAATAAAACCCAGAGTTGGTTTTCTCAAGGCTTGTTTTGATCCTCAGCTGAAAAGAAGATTATTGTCTGTTTTCACTACACACCCCAGGTTGTGTGTTGATCTTACCTCATCTGGTCTGAGACCGTGTAATGGAAATGATTAAAAAAGGACGGCCATATCAAGAAGATTTATAAGTCTTGAATTTCAGAAAACACTCTCCTTATTCATTAGCGTTCCAGATAAATTACTTTCTTCCAAAGAAAAAAAAAAGTGTATTTTGCCATGCAAAATTACTGCATCATCATCATACATGTTTTTATTTTTTATTTTTTTAGGAAGGAGAATAATCTCAGATTTATGTCAGGCTTGAACTTGAATCAATATATATATAAAGACAAGCATAAGTTTGCATCCTATAAGACTGATTATTTGATCTTTCTAGACAAGGATTCATCCTTTCTAGGCAAGGATGCAGTCCTTGCTGTGCAGATCAAAAGCCATGCATAATCTCCTGAATATCAGGTCACTTCTCTTGGTGCTTGAATCTGAATGTTTTGGACACTAAAATGCTATTATTCAGCTATTACTGTTGTACTTGTTCGTAGCAGGTGCAGATGGAGTTTTGCTTTCTCACCCAGAACATGCAGTGTGATTTAACTTTTTTTTTCTTTTTTTTTGAAACGCTGTATTTTTGAAGATTTTTCAGTCTTCTGAGGTCTAAACAAACCAAGTGAGCACCCAGATAGATAGAGAAATGGTATAAAAATGTGTTGTCTTACATGAGGTGTGCCATTTTGTGTTGTTTTCTTTACGTCCGACTCACCAATTTGATGGGACACAAACAGGTAGCAGCTCAGTCTGCTGCTGAAGAGAAAACCCAGAGAGTCGTGTATGCAGTGAGTGAATCAGTAATATTCTGGTTCAGAACTCAGTTACTCCAGTGCCAGAAATGGGCACGCATACCCCTGTAGAAACTCACAGAAAATGTGTTTAGCTGGATGACAGGTTATCAAGTGTTTTTAAACTAGCAGAGACTTGTCAAGTAGATTTTGTCATTCTTAATACGTTATCTGCGTATTCTTAACTTGAAAATCCTACTAAAATGTTTCTTTGTGCAGAATGCATGGCCACTCGCTAACCAAAATCTTGTTCCCAAGACTGCCCTGTTTCTGTTTGTAAAGTGCCATTCAGGCTGTTGAATGAGATGTAGTGCAAACTGGCAGTCTCTGGACGAGTTGGACTGAAATTCAGTGAGCAAGTGGTGGGAAAGACAAAGGTGCTTTCTGGGAAGGTTGTAAAGCTTAGACATTTCATGAGCTGTCCCTGAGAGCAGGCTGACCTGGTCTGAGGCTTGGAGACAGGGTATTATTGGATTTTTTTTTTCTTTCTTTAATTGCAAGCATTGTGACAGTTCTGATTTTATGTGTATTTCAAAACTATCTGCCTTGAACAATATGTCAGTGCATTTTAGATGTCAAGATGAGCAAGGTCAGAAATACTGCTTCTTTATAGTACAGAAGAATGCAGTGGTATCATTACTGTTGTTAAAAATTGCTATCTCAACAAGATATCCTACATCCAATTTTGCTAGTGCAAAATCTAATATGACCAGACATCCATGGAAACAATTTAAGAAAACTAACCTTTCCAGCCCTTTGATTTTGAAAGAGCTTTGTGGAGAAACCATTTTTGTTTTGTTTTGGTTTTATTTTGTTTTTCATTTAGCGTAATGTATGATCCAGAGAGAAACGTAGTTGTATTGACAAAATTAATGTGGAGTGATGTGATAGGATTACAGCTATTAATTTGTATGAGAAAATTGTTCTTTCAAGTAAAAAGTCTCTTAGAAAATTCCTTGCAATTAAAAGGCAATGATTATTTGCCATTTCAAAATGATCTCCCCAGTATCAAAATGATCCCCCCAGTATGTTCATTTTGATAGTGTTTAAGAGTTATTGAAAAGCACACTAATGACTAACTATAGGGAATATGGTATGATTTTTAGGAGACTGGGTAATACTGTACAAGTGCAAGGTGAAGAGAGAATCATATCTAATTCAGAAATTACGAAAATAAGTCCAAATGAGAGCCTAGCTTGCAATACATTCACTTGACCTTGTGAACAGTAGGAGGCTTGAATTCTGGGAATATGCAAAGTTCGTGAATGAATTTTCTTGGTCTGGGTAACCTGCCAATTAGCTGCCTTGTATTGTTTACACATTCCTTGAAGAATCTCAATAAATACTGATGTCATGATTTTGCATGGAAGTAGTTACAGACTGTGACTGACACTTCGGTTAAAACCCTGTGTTTTCAGGGCCTGTTATATAGCCATAAAAATCACTCAACATTCAAGGTCTCTGCCTGGGAGTCTTCTTTTTTTCCTTCCTAAATATAAAACTTCAGAAGATATACTTTACTATTTTGACCTCTGTAATAAAAGAATAAAATATATTGGGTTTTTGAGACAACACCTTCTTATATCCCAACCATTACTAAGTTTTAGCCAGAAGTTTTGATTTTTACAACCATGTAGTGTTTTATTTTATTTTTATTTTTTGTAGGAGTGCGCCAAATGATGGGTTATGCTTCAGGCTAGGTTTACTCTCAATTTTATCACTGCCAAGTGACTGCCTCTGTACCTGCCACTGTAAGGCCAGCCCAGCTGGGAGGAGATACCTCAACACGTTCACTTCTCCCACGGGCGCAGAGCCAATGTGTGGGTTCACCCATCTTGGTGCTGCCCCGGGGAGGTGGGAGCTCTCTATATATTATTCCTTGCCCAGGAACAGGGTCCCATTGCAGCCAAGCCTCTATGGAGACATGCTGCTGGCTGCTGCTGTGAGGCCCTGCTGCAGGCCTGGGCCTCCTTGCTGTGCCCCTGCTGGGAGCATTTCAGCCAGGAGAGATATCTGTCGCCTCTTGGAGATGGGAGAAAGGGGAAGAGCTTTTCAATTTGTCGCTTGCCACAGCTTAGAAGAGGCACAGAATAGCATAGAAGCAGTAAGGTGCGTTTTCTCAGCTTCCTCTCAGAAATGGGCTAGCACCTTTAGACAGCCTAACACTGCTTAGCAAGGCATTAAATGCTCTGACTGGGAAAGGATTAAATGCTCTGACTGGGAAATGAGATGAGAAAGGGCATAAATTTAGGCTTAACACCTGCCTGACAGTATCACTCTACTCCAAAAATCAGGGTGCATTCTAGCAATTGAAAAATGTACGTAGAGGCATTGGGAGTGTGTTTGTTCTTTCTTTTTTTCCACCTTGTGCCTCCATGTCAGTTAGGTTTGTGGTTAAACTTGACTCTTTTCAATTTTGATTCCTTGCTTTCATTGCTACTTTGTGAAGGAGCTTATTGTTCTTTCCAAGCACAATACCACCTTGCTTGATACAGTCCTTTTATAAAGTAAAAAAAAAAAAAAAAAAAAAAGTGTTTAATTAAGAATCAGACGTTATCTAGGAGTTAACAGACACCATGCTAGACAACAGCAGAGCTGTCAGCTTCTTCAGTGAAAATGCCGTGGTGATAGCTTTCAACATCTTTTAATTTAATGTATATATTCTATTTTATGTATCGTTGTGGCACTTGGCATCTAACACTTAAAATGAATATTTACCCAATAAAGAATACAGTAACTATCCTCCAATGTGATCAAATATATTGCTGTCTTTGAGGAAAATAATTTAATTTTATTCTGACTTGAACTGATTTTATAACTACTGTAACTTTTGTTGAGGTAGTTGGCAGTAACAAATTACAGTGGAGCAAATTTTCTTGGAATCTGTGATGACATTTTTTTCATCCTTCTATTGCTGTTTCTCTTTGACATGATGTGTAATGCTTCAGTTGTGAACCTGGCTGAACAGAAATGTCATTCTCTGCTCTGGAGGCTGTTAGATCCTGCTTCTAGGGAACTGGCAAGCTCTAGTTCTCTGAGCTAAAATTCTTTAATGGGAACATTCTTCAGCAAAATCCTAGATACTTTGTGATCAAATACTATGGGAAATCTAAGGTAAAAAGCTGACAAAATAAAAGAATCCTGCCAAGTTTGATTTGATGGGCTTGTAACAAAAGCAAGCTCCTGAGTTCTTGCTATTGTGGGAGGGTACAAGAGAAAGAAGACTTGGAGGGCTTATACAAACCCGTGCTTAATTTCATAGTAGAATCTGTAAAGGTATTTCATAATGGGCCAGAAAGGATTTTAAACACAATATGTAGGACATCTGGCTCCTTTTCTTTGATACCAAGATCTGAATTGAGGAATCTGTGTTGCCTTATCTTATTCTTCCTCTCCAAATAGCTGCATTTAGCCCAACACTGAAGTAATGAAATAGGCATAGGAAACAATGTTTTTTTATTATTATTATTATTTTATTTTATTTGTCTGCTTTTCTCCCAGTGCTGTGTTCACTGAAATCAGTCACTGGCTAGGGAGACCTGAGACAAGAGCATGACTTAGAATCAAGTATACCTGTACAAAGACAAATTTAGACTCAGAAAATAAGTCCGGAATGAACCTCAGAGAGGCCTTTTTGACATGTCACAGGATGAGCTGCACCTTTTCTTCACACACATTATGTATCATTCTTCAAAACTTACATGGATGCAGATTGCACAGCTGCCCTAGAAAGCCTGTTCATGTACTTCTCTATTGTAGCTTTTTTTGTTTGTTTGTTTCTTAAGGTCTTAAATCTCTTATATTTTAAGCATACTACTTCAATCCTCTTTATGACTGAGGCCTATTTTCACATGTAGAACTTGTATTCATCTGTATATTATTCTCATCTCTTATTTCCTCCCATATTCCCTTGAAGTTTTGTTTTCTAGGCCTCTGGTTATTCTTGTTGTCCTCTCCTCTGGATCTTCTGTTGGTCTGTATCTCCCATTAAGTTTGTTGCCTGCTCTTTGGTGGACATATTACTGCAGCTAAGACCCTACCAGAGTGCTGAGCAGAAATGAAGGATACGTAGTACTTGCGTACATTTCTTCCAAGGTGGTGGTGGCCTTGCTTTTGTTTTGGTATGGTGTCATGCTCTCTGTGTTTTACTATGATGTGTAGTTTCCCTTTGCTCAAGGAGTAGGTGTTGGACTGGTACCAATGTTCAGGGTAGAACAGCCCAAGCACAATAACTCATCTCTGTCATCTGTATTAATTTACTGAAAATTGGCCTGTATTATTTCCCCATTTTGTGCTAAGTGAATAACAAAAAAAATTGTATGTCACTGCTGCTTAGCAGTCCTCTTAATGAGCACTGGAAGATGATCTTTTATAACCTTGAGCCTTTAACTTTCCAATTTTTTTTTCCGTAGTCACAGGGACAAATGTTTGGTTACATGAACTATTCATATTTTCCAGTAGAAATTTTTTATTCTCTCCGTACACATACAGAGCTTAATTAACAGCACACCAAGATTTCATGTGTGGCTATTCTACATGGGAAGATCCTATGTACTTCTGTATCTGTTTGGAAGCATATTAAGGCCTCTGCAAGCTATTGAAACCTTTGTAAATGTTTCCAATTTTAAGTGTGAAACAGCTTTTACAAACCTTTGAAAACATTAAAATAATGCTAGAAAATAAATGAAGCACTATTTGACCTGAAGCATGCTTATTTCCCTCTCCAGTGTTGCAAGCAAGTAAACAGCCCAGTTATTCTGACCTGCTCTACTTAAAATGTTAATTGTGTAATATAAAGTTTAGAATTCTTCCGCCCGCTAATCTCAATCTTCATTTCTCTTCTTAATTGCACATTTGAACAAGATATCGTAATGTTTTTAAATTAGCTCTTACAATCCATTGGGTCTTATGTGATAGAGAAGATAGTTACTTGTAAACTATGTGGTTTATGTGTACACAGACCTGGCGGATTCCCAGAAACATTGTAAGAGAAGTTGCAAATGTAAAATGTTTTTGGAAAGTATATATTGAAACATCAATAGCTCTCCTTTCCCCAGTCCTTTCTGTCTTATCCTGTCTCAAAAGAAAAACAAACCATGTTTTGTATTCAAAGATCTGTTAGGCAAGTCTAGGGATAAATAAGTATTCTTAGTCTGTGTTAGCTACTTCTTGATAGCTAACAGAACAAAATTACAATGGAAATCAGGCAGTTCCTTGTTAAACAGAAAAGGGGAGGAGGATCACAGGGTTTATTTACCCTGTGGTATCTGTTATTATAGGAAGAATAAACAGTCTTGTCTTCTTTAGAATTTTGTCATAGATTAATAATTGTCATTAACAAAGTAATAAAATACCTAGCATTTTACACAGCAAGGGGACTTCCAGATGACTTAGTTAAGTTCCCACCTACCACAGGTGACTGTGCCACTTAAACATATTGATGGATTTTTCAGACCTGTCCTAAAATCAGCTATTTCTGTAAACAGAAAACAACAACAAAACATTAGCCTGCTACTTCTTCTACTTTTATTTCATGATCTGATTTTTAAAATTTATTTTATTTTTTTTAATCATGATCTAATGTTGTTTTGAGGACCCAGGAGTTGGACTCTGATCCTTGTGGGTCTCTTCCAACTTGTGTATTCTATACCTCCTCTGGAAAGCTATTCTAGACAGTGCTGATATTACTGCTAGGAATCTGCTGATTTCCAACCTAGATTTATCCTGACTGTTAATACTCATTTTCACTGGTGTTTTGACACTTGTTGTTCTTTGTCTTAATCTTTTCCCTGTTTGACCCCTAATGAGCTTACACAAAGAAATTGTTATCTCCCCGTGGTGTTCAATGTGCTAGTCCAAATAAGTGAGGAATGCTACATTTTATAAAACTGATGGTTAATTAACCCATAGGTCCTGGTGTGTCTGTTGAGGGTTCATACTTTTTTTTTGAGCAGAAGTGACAAAAATTATATTGAGATGTATCACTATGCCTTGTTTTATGTTTATGGTATTAAGGTTTTTGTGTTCCTGTTACAAATTCTACAATTGGTTAAATTGTAGAACAGTTTTACCTTTTCCAATAAAAGTAGTACTACCTACCCCATAATACTGTGATTGATTAATATGGTCTTTATCCTCCCCAGTCATTTCTCACTGATAATTTCCTATCTTTTAGCAGAAATGCTCATTATTAGGCTCTCAAACAGAATGACAAGGCACTTTATATCATTACTTTTAATTCCATTTCTATTAGTCAAGTCCTTATGACTTTTCCCCCTCTACAGAATGAAATTCCAGTATTCCTTGGCATTGGCAGTGCTTTACAAAGTTGTACCACTTGTACCAACCACAACTCTCTCTCCCTTATTTGTGTCTTTGCTGAAAATCTGAGGTGAACTCCAAGAAAAATTATTGAGGAAATTCTGTCTTCTAGTTCTCTTATCGGTAGGCTTCAAGGAACTTGAAGGAGATACAGTTAATCCAAGTTTCTTGGTGAGTGTAATGAGACGGCATAGTAGGAAAAGCCCAGATCTCCAAGGGAATTTAGCCATTTTTATTGTGGCTGTGACAAAGTCAGGTGTCCTGCTGTGCAATCCCCTATTAAGAGCTGTAACAAGATGTCTATGAACATTCTTGTTTTCACAGGCAAACTGTTCGAGATGCCTGAAGTTTCACTTCTGTTTGTATCTGATTTACCTGTCTTAGTAGGAATGACCAGCCCTGCACTTACTTCAGGACAAAACCATTGTACTTAAATCCCCCAAATATGCTTTACTGTGACACAGAATACTAACCTGAGTTAGTACTGAGTTAGCACTCCAAGACTATGGAGCAAGGGTTGGATTTGTGGCACAATGCACCCTTGACCCAACAGCAACTTCTGTGTTTGGTCAGAGACATTAAGCTGCACCTTTCTGTTTGTGGAGCAGCCTAATGTACATAATATATGATATCTAATCAGATATTATATAGCATATATATTTGTTGTGGTTTAACCCGGCCGGCAGCTAAACACCACACAGCCGTTCGCTCACCCTCCCCCCTCCCTCTCTGGGATGGGGGAGAGAAACAGGAAAGTGAAGCCTGTGGGTTGAGATAAAGACCGTTTATTAAGATAGAAAATAATAATAATAATAATAATATGTACAAACAAGTGATGCACAATGCAATTGCTCACCACCCACTGACCAATGCCCAGCCCAACCCCGAGCAGTCGGCCCCCCACCCTGGCTAGCCACCCCTATATATTGTTCAGCATGCCATCAGATGGTATGGAATACCCCTTTGGCCAGTTTGGGTCAGCTGTCCTGGGTCTGTCCCCTCCCAGCTCTTGCTGCCCCCCCCCCAGCCTGCCCTCTGGCAGGACAGAGCGAGGAGCTGAAAAGTCCTTGGCTTAGTGTAAGCATTGCTCTGCAGCAATTAAAACATCAGCATGTTATCAAAACTCTTCTCATCCCAATCCAAAACATAGCACCCTACCAGCTACTAGGAGGAAAAATAACTCTGTCCTAACTGAAACCAGGACAATATTGTATACTAATATATATATATATACTACATATATCATAATAGCTAATATCTAATGTGTATTAGGGCACAAATATTTTTAACATCGCATTTTTGAGTTAGGTTGACCGTGCTAGAGCTGTTGCATGTCTCTTTCTCACATCCCAGGGAAGTGTCTATAGGAGGGTCCCCTTTAAGGTTTCCTGACAGTGTTGTTCCACATGGCAGAAACCAATAAAGATTGATTTGTCCAGGAAAATAAATATGGACATCGTTTTCAAGGAGAGTGGTTAGGTGATTCTGCTGGCCTACAGTGGCAATAACTGTTTAATCCAGGGATGGTTACATATCTGTGTTTCTCTCTCTACTGGTCCCTCTCTGTCTCTCATGTGCTGCCTGAGGACTGAGAATGATCTTCCTGTTTGTTCTCTAGCTCTTCCTCTTCTCATTCTGAAAGTCTTTGGAAATGTAAGCACAAATATCTTCATGTTCTGCGCATCGTTATCCAGCAGAACAGTGACACTGCCAGCACTAGGACACAAGGGTTGAAATGCTTTCCCTTTTCCTTTTTTTTTTTTCCTTCAAAATACCAATAAAAAGGTATTTTTGGCAAAATACCTGGGGAAAGGGGTACATAAGACGTTCCTTGTTACTTCAAAGCATGCTCCTGTCTTTGTGGCTGGATTAGCTTGACACTGTTGGAGCTACAGGAGTGAAGTATGGAAAGGTCTTTAAACAAGATTTTGAAATTGGTTAATTTCAGAGTAGAAATTTCTTCCTCATTAGAAGTACTGATACATAGAAGTATGTCTTTATGAAGATAGACTATTTGTTACTGAACCGGGGTGTTATCGTTTCAGATGTACTTTCTGTAACTTCACCATTTGTTCTCATTTTTTTCTGTTTTCTTTCACTGGCCACTTTGCTTCCCAAAAATTAAAGGGCCCAAATGGTGCACATTAAATACTCCCATTGTTCTTGGAAAGTATCACATAGTTTAGTTATAATGCAAATATAAAATCTAAAAAAGACACAAGACCATATAGCAGAAATGAAACTGACTCTTATCTTCTATCTATGAAATTATACAGTCTTTTCAGTATGGCAAATTTTGTTCAGGCTGCTTAATACAGTTTATGTTCTGTATTGAACACTAAGTGGTATCCAAACTGTAACATTTACAAAGTGTTGCTGGGGGTGTGTGTGGGGGATGTAATTTAGTGTCTACAGTCAGGAAACAAATTCACAGACTGTAGATATTACTCGTGACTAGGCCACTGACTTAAGTGATTGAAGGTTCTTCCCTCATTTCTCCTGGTTCATTCTTCTCTGTCCATTAGACATATATCAGTACAGGTACCTATAACGTGTTTGGTGTATGCCTTAAATCAAGATGTTGATACAAATAAGGAATTGGAATTTACAGAAAATGTTTGTGTGTTGAAAATTCAGTTTTTATATGAAGTGTTTTGTCCTGTGAATCTAAAAACATTTAAAAAATTATTCACAACTGTGCATCTTAAAGTTTAATTATTGTTATTGTTGTTCTGTTTGTATGTCGCGCTCTCTTGTTCCTCTAGGGAACCTGTTTTGGCAGGGGGGTTGGACCTGATGATCTCTTGAGGTCCCTTCTAAACCCTACAATTCTGTGATTCTGTGATTGTATCTCATTATTCTTGTTGGCTTTTCATGGCTTGCCAGTGTTAGTAGTGTGTGTATTAGTTTTAAGCCATTTAATTATAGTAGAAACTGGAGAAGCAATACCAAGTAGCAACTGCCCAAATTCTCCTAAAGATTTGAAGGAATTAAACTGCTGTATTTCAGCACTAGGACTGCCTACGGTGTTATGAAGTAATAGAAAACAAGAGAAACACAATGTTTCAAATTCACATAAGTGACTTTTCAAAAGACAACGATGGAACATGCGATTTACTTAAGTTTTTGTGATCTATGAGAAAACAGAATTTGACAATCAATGCTATGGAATGTGCATCAGGTATTTTCTGATAATGTACAGGTACATTTTCAATGAAAAATTAAATTACTGAATTAGACAAATGTTTGGTGTCCTCTTACTAATGCATATCAGTTAAATAGCCCCTCATTATCAATACAGTCATAACTAGGTAATTATAGATCAATTAAGACCACAAGTTTTAGGCATGAGCTATGCAGTAATAGAGGAAAAACATTAAAATGTACCGTTATGCTGCTCAAGAGGCAGAGTTTTATAGATTTGTTGAGTTAAGTGGGACGTTTAAAATTAAAAGAAAAATATATGGTGTTCTCATGCCAAAAAGAGTAGCACAGATGAATAATAAGGTGGTGGTGAATAATAAGGATGATAATTGATGTCAATCTGAGCAATCCAACTGGTTAATTGCACATGAAAGTGTTTTCAGTTTTCCTGGAAATGACAAAAACTATTTCAACGTAAAAAGAGCAACCAGCAGCATGATCTGTGTTTCTCAGCAGTTTCAGGGTTGAGTCCTCTGCAGAGCTAAAACAGTAATGTTCTATACTCTCCCTCAGTTACAGTCATTGTAGTTGTGTTAAAGCAGGAGAAAAAATAGAATTATTATTATAACATTGGATTTATTTTTATTTGAATATTCAGGAGTGTTATTGTAGTGTCTGACTTTCTAATATTTTGCATATTAAAATCAAGAGAGAGAGAAAGATTGCAAAGATATTTGACTGAACATGTTTGGTAATTGTCCTCTTTAGAGATGCAAGGGTGATTCTTATTCAGGTGAATGTATCCGTCTCCCTCTCTGCATCCCACTGTAGCTGAATCCATGTGTTGTCCCTGAGCCCTGATGGGAAGGCTGATTGCCTTCTGGAGCTGGGAAGGGCTCGGAAGAGGATCAGATCTGATTTGATGTTAACCTGTGGAGACTATTTATCTAGGGCAGAAGATAGTGCTGTGGGCTTATCGTCTGGGGACAGGCTCAAGGGCTCAAAGGCTTCTTTATACCCTTTTTGTTTTAATTGATGTTCAGCTCAGGATGTTCATGTTGTTAAACTCTGATTTCATCAAAGAAGGTACTTGAGTGATGATCTTTAGACCTGTCACTGTTTCCTTGCGCAGCATTCTCTAATGGAAGCCCCAAATAACTGTTCCACAGGAAATGTCTCTGTTTCAAAAGGTTGCTTTAGTATTCATTTCTGTCTTACTTGATAACATGTCAGTAACAGGAATATAATGATATGGGTTACTTTCAGTGATGCATCATAACAAGAAATTACAATTTGGGTAATCTATTTATAAAATATTATGGGTAGCTACTTAGTAATGACTAAAGTGCTTTATACACACAGACACACTCACATCAAAGCATTTCTTATTAGTGTTGCAGTGAAACAGTTTGACACCTCAGTTTCAGTACAACGCAGCCAGGAGATGCTTTGATCTGCGCTGAACTGCTCCTTTGCAACAAACAGGACATACTTTGATGTGGTAAAAAAAAAAAAAAAGGTGGAAGTTTCATTCAGAATTAAGTTTTCTATGATGACTTTTTTGTTTGTTTGTTTATGATTTATTTTTTATGACAGATAATATTGGGAAGGTAGTGCTCCACCTCAGGATGGGAATTGCATTAGGGGACACAGTACCTGCCCAGTTGTTATGCAGAGGTGAAAACACAGCAGATTTGAGATGTGAAGTTGTACTTTTTTGATGATGGTCTGGTCTAAGGGATTGACAGAACCAGGGATGGAGTCTGGAAAAATTCCCACTTGGAAAATTACACTTTGAAAAATTCCCACTTGGAAAATTACACAAATTGGACCTAATTTCTGTGGTCATGGCCACTTTCTCTTTGCCCTTGCCTGCATAACTATGTGCTGTGAATAGCTGCTGCAGACAGTTCTAGGGCTGGCAGTGATGGGTAAAGGAATTTCCTTGTATACTGTCTGCAGTTGTAAATGGCTTTCAGTACAGTAAGCAAAACACGTTCCTCTTTATTTATTTATTTTTTAAATTTGAATTTAGTCACAGTTAGCCTGAAAAATAAATACATACATATTAAATTCTCCCCAGGAAGCCCAATGCTTATCTCATTGTCATTGGTATAATTCTACCAACTTTTTTTTTTTTTTTAAAAAAAAGGCACCTTTGACTGAGAGCAGTACTAATGAACGTAAAAATTTAAACATTGGTGAGAAATATTATAAAATATGAAAGCTATTAAAGCAGTTCAGAAGATTCTAGTCCCACGTCAGAAATAGATAAATTTCTTTTAAAAGACGACTATGGTCTATGAGTGCTTAAGCTTTTTTTTTTTTTTTTTTTAAAAAAAAAAATCTCTGTTGCAGTGGTGGTTTTAAAAGAAGAATTAAATCAAGGTAATGAATGATGCCTGCCATGTACAAGCAATCACAGGGCTTGTTCATGCATTTATCAGTAGAGCATATATGCGTTGTTTAGCTTTGAAAAGGATTGGAATACTCTTCTGGAATTGAGCAACAACAGGAACAAAAATATTCAAGACAAAGCCCCAAAGCATGTTCAAGAAAAAGAAAGCTGTTGTGTTGGTCAGTATGTCTGAAATACTTCCTTGCACTAGGATTAGGAGCTTTTCTTTGTAATGTCACCTGAACTTTTTATTCTGTACCAGAAAAGGGGGGGGTAGAAACCAGGAAAACAGGAAGGTATGAGAATGCATAAAGAACAATAAAAAGCAGGCAAGGTCTTATTGTAAAATAGCTCCCCTAACGCATCATTACAAGCATTGTTTTCATGTCTTCCAAACTACTTCCTTCATCAAGTGTCTCCCACTGGACCATTAAAGAGGCCAAAACAGCCCCAGTAGCCTACTTGCCTACGTGCCCACCAACCACCACCACCTTGGAGATGATCTCTTCTGATTCATCTTCAGCTTGCTGAACAAATGACTTCGTCTTGGTCCTGTGGAGCCTTTCCCTAGAGCTGATGTGGGCTATTACAGTTATTGCTGCCAGGGCAGAAGGAGTGCATCAGCTGACAATGTGACGGCTCAAGAGGGCACATCTCAGCAGGAGGCCAGCATACACAGAGCAACAAGCAGAGCAGAAGGAAGCACGAAACAAGTCTTTAAAATACCTGCAGTAGCCAGGGAGAAGACAGCTGCCTGGAGGGAATTAATCAGAAGGAGACAGCCAACTCTGGGGGTGACCACAGCAGACACAAAAGGAGGATTTTCTCAATGGGAGGCTGTATTAACAGGAGAACAAGGAGGTTGAGGGCAGTGATGATTGGCCTCATACTCAGTACTTCTGAGGCTACAACTCGAATACTGTGTGCTCTTCTGGGCCCCCCAAAGGAATAAAAACATCAAAAACCTGCAACTGGAATAGCAGAGAGCCACCCAGATGATGGGTGCTGAAGCACTTGCCCTGTGCAGGTAGGCTGAGAAATGAGGCTTAATCAGCAGCCTGGAGAAGAGACAGCTTCAGCGGGACCTAACGGCAGCTGCCCAGCACCTACAGGAAGCTACTGAGAAAATGGAGCCAAGCTTTTTACAGAGTTTCATGGAGGGGAGATGAAAGATGATGAACGTAAATTGGAGCAAGAGAGGTTCCAGCTTTTTCCTCATGAGGAAAAAGCTGTGACTCAGGCTGTCCAGGGGTGTTCTGCAGTCTCCATCCACAGAAGTTTTCAAGACCTGTGTAAATACAGCCCTGAGCAACCTGGTCTGTCCTCACTGTGTGCCCTGCCAGAGACAGAGTTTGGGCCAGAGACCTCTCAAGGCCCCAGTAAGCCTGAACTAGTCTGAGATTCTAATGCATAACTTAAGAGTTACAAATCCCTATGGCATGGTTGTCACTGATTCCTTTTCATGTAGATGAATGTGTTGCCAGCTGAAATAGAATTTGTCTTATCCTGTTCTAATGGGAGAGATTGTGGCTGTCTGCCTTTGAGGTAAGCTAAACAACTTTTATAGTCAGTGGAAAGAAATATGTATTTCTAACGCAGCATTGTCTTCTAAGGAGGCATCTAAAGTAGGCATTAGATGAATTGTAGTGTAAGTGTTCAGCTTTCCATTGATGATAAATGGGGATCAGATAAATACCTCTAAGATAGATATCTTTTTCTATCCATCTAAAGCTAGGTGAGATGAATCTCCCTGTATAATATTTTTGCTTGAAGGGGTTTGGATGTCCTTTGTGGGAATCAAGATTTTGGTGGGAATATGGAATACTATCAGACCTCTACAGCTTGCTTTGATTGCACAGGATGAGCAACAGGTGATTGTCCCCTGTCAGAAACTAAGATCTTTAAAAATCATTTCAAAAATGAGGAACTGATTTTCTTTTGCACTAAGCAGAGGCAAGACAATGGTTTTTTGCTCTGGGATTTGTTTGTCGTTGTTGTTTGCTTTTTTTTCTTCTTTTTCTAAAGCAAAAAGGACTACACATAACATTTGGTGTCTGACTGCTAAGCCAATGGCAGTGTAATAGCTAACTCTCAGTTAAATGTTTCTTTGGGAACAAAATGTCATTAAAAGGTAGGTAGCAGTGAACTTTGTATGCAAGTGCTTCATCTTAAGGTCAAAATCAAAGTAACTTAAAAAGAAGAAGGAATTGTGAATTTGGTTCATTAGGCTCCTGTGAGCTCCTTCTGTAACTTGTGCACCACAGAAGTCTGCAGTGCCACCCCAGCTGTGGGTGTCATCCCACCCTTACTCTCAGTACCTTCCTCACAGGCACCGCCTCCCTCCCCCATAGTTATTCTCCCCAACAAATGCTTTCAGTTTTGCACAGGTGAGGCTGCCAGCCTCTGTCAACTAGCACTTGGTGGCCCTCAGCCCTTTTATTTCTGATTTTGTAAGATAAAAGCTGAGCTACCCTAATGAAATACACGCAGTCTTTGATGAGGTAAGGAATTGCACTTATATGTGTTTGCTCAGTAATGCTGGTTCCTTCCCAGCTCCTTCAGAGAGGCAGAGCCAGCTGAAGTGGAAGAGGACGGTAAATAATCTCTTATTATTCCATTTCCTTCTTGTCAGCTAGTTCCTTCCTGTTTCACCTTTTGTGGTAATCTGTGTCACCCCAACAGGATGATTCTGCAGGAGCTTCTTGTTAAAATATGGGTGAAAATATCACCCATTTAAACCATATGAAGGCAACATTATGGTAGTAACTTTTTTATCAACAGTTGAAGTGAATATATTGGGTGGGATTATAATTTAGGTGTGTGTTTGGATGCATTTCTGAAGCAGCTCTATGCAGGCTATAATACTTGAACTGAAATTATTTTGGTGACTAAAAAACTGCAAGACCAAAGATTGCATTTTCACTTAATGTAAATTGTGGTAATTTTACCAAGAAAACATCCCTAAGGAGCATAATACATGCCCTCTATTATAAAAAAAAAAAAAAAAAAAAAAAAGTATTTAATTTATGTTAAAGAAAATAAGACTTCCATTCGAAAGACTGGCTAATTTTAGGGTAGCATTTTAGTTAACTGAGGGGTAAGTAATGAAGACATCCTTTTACTGCATTCAATAAATTAGAAGATAGTCTGTAGGATTTCTGAGCTGACACAGGTTAAAAACTAAATGTAACAGGAATCTCATAATTTGCCTTTTCTTCACTAAGTTTCATAAGAGTGTATGTGTGAAAAGCTTGTTTTAGAAAACCAGATATACATCTTTGTGGTGGTTCCAAGTTCCTTGACAATTACATGCAGCATGATGAGTGCTAAATACAAGTAAATCAATTTTTGAGTGACCCTTGGCCTCAGTCCCTGTCAGACAGCAAACATGTTTTCCACCGACTGTCAAGCAATGCACACCTTGCAGACTGTGACGTATTAGTTACTTTCCTGTAGCTCTAAGAATCATTTCCATTACCCATTACCATTTGTTGATCTGGGTCATATTTCTCACTGTGACTTTTTTTTTTTTTTTAAACTGGTGCATGGCCATCCCCTGCAACCCTTTTCTTGCTCATATTCTCTGATATTCATGGTTACAATTGGCCTCGTCCATATGTGATAAATGCTTGAGTCCCAAATAGGATTAAAATTAAAGTTTGTAATTTATTAAGCGAATAGAGGCAAGCAAACAGCGCTGGGTGCACCGGGAGTCTCTGCTCCACCAAGATGCACGCCTGTTACATCAGGAGGCTGATTTTTATGCTCCTAGACTAATACATATTCATCACTATTCCTAGAAAAGGCAGGGTTATTACAATTAGTTCCCAGAATCCAAACCCTCTCTGGACGCATGCGTATCAGTCTCTGGTGGTCTTTCTGGGGGTCTCTTGTGCTGAAGGCTCGTAGTCTTCCTCCCAGGCTTTGTCCTTCGGTCATCCTTCAACTCCCCCTTTCTCCTTATTTGGTGGATCCCTTTGCCAGACATCGGAAGCTTGGGCAGCATCTCATGCAGAAGTCAGTAGTTTCCAAAAAAAACTCCTTGGTCCTCTTATCTCCCAGACTCAAGTCTCAGCGTTCGTCCTTCAAGCCCTCTATTTACACAAATTGCTAGACTCTTATTTTGCACAGTACAAGAATTATGTACACTAATCACTCTTTTTCTTAGATAGAAAGTTACATTTCATCATGCTGCCCTAGCATTGTTTCATACGCGACATGAATCAAATAGACACATTTCACACATATTATCCAGATCATTTCAAACAGTTGTTGATCTTCATCTAGAGTGCATGATGGACACCTGAGTTTTCATAGAAAAAACATGATCTTCATGTGAAAAGGAGCATATCCAATGCAATTAGGGAAAAAACAAAACAAAACAACAACAACAACAACAACAACAACAAAAAAAAAAAAACAAAAAAAAAAAAAACAAACTAAAAGGACCGTGTATGCACTGTTTTCAGTGACTTTTTTTCTTCAGTAGTAGTCTTCCTCCTAAATGCATAAATAGGACACCTTGTCCCAGAGGTGCTCACTCTCTTTTTTTTTTTTTTTTGAGTTCTTGTTCTAGTATCCTGTGTGCCATAAGTCAAATTTATTTCATTGATAAAGAAACTCAAAAGCAGAGACTCAGAATATATGTATATACACATACATACTTGAAAACTCTTTGTGGAATGATTATGTTCTATATGATTTGTGTATCGATGTATTTATTGATGTCCATACTATCAGTATATTCAGTATATCCTGAAGAGCTGCTGAAGATTCTGTAGTATCAAAAAATTGTGTTTCAAGGAAACAGAAATTCGGGGGAGAGAATTGTCTAGACTAAACACAGCAGCAGTAGTAGCACCACTGTTAAACCTGAGATAGCTGCTCCTCCCAATCCTTGATTTACGCAGCTCACTTGATTCACTGAGCCTTTGGAACACCCCAGAAACCCCAAACACTGATAGTGAAATCATGTAGCCATTGGAGATAGTACAAAATCAAAGTTCAAAATGATTCTCCCCATACAATAGAATCTAGTTTTAAGTGCCAATTCTTACAGGTAAGTTTTTGTGGAACAGTTGTGTAGGTTAGGACATTTTAAGGGAGTGGATTACCCTGTGGTGTTCAAATAATAAAATCAGTGTGAGGAATTCCGGACTTTGGGAATCCTGTTGAAAAGCATTTACATTCAATTTATGTATAATAAAACGTAGTCAAATCAATGAATCACAGAATCACAGAATTTCTAGGTTGGAAGAGACCTCAAGATCATCGAGTCCAACCTCTGACCTAACACTAACAGTCCCCACTAAACCATATCCCTAAGCTCTACATCTAAACGTCTTTTAAAGACCTCCAGGGATGGTGACTCCACCACTTCCCTGGTCAGCCCGTTCCAATGTCTAACAACCCTTCCAGTAAAGAAGTTCTTCCTAAGATCCAACCTAAAACTCCCCTGGTGCAACTTAAGCCCATTTCCCCTTGTCCTGTCACCAGGCACATGGGAGAACAGGCCAACCCCCACCTCACTACAGCCTCCTTTGAGGTACCTGTAGAGAGCGATAAGGTCACCCCTGAGCCTCATTTTCTCCAGGCTGAACAATCCCAGCTCCCTCAGCTGCTCCTCATAGGACTTGTTCTCCAGGCCCCTCACCAGCTTCGTCGCCCTTCTCTGGACTCAATGAGCATAGGGCTTATTCATGCCATGAACAGTGGCAACTGTGTCTTCAACCTGAAAAGTCAAAACTCTTTTAGATATCCCCCCCCCCCAAAGTATTTAATGTGTTTCATCACAGGATGAAATACAGTATAGAAGTACAATATATTTATTAGTAATATTATTAACATTTGATGAGTCCTCTGGCTTTTCTTTCAGGATTTTCTACTTAATTCAGTTACACAATTTAAATTGCTTGGAGAAATTATGTAGTCATATCTCAGAGTTTATTTAATTGGAATTATTGATGTCTGAAGCAGCACCCAGTCTGGGAAAAGTGGGGTCTGATCAAAGTCTGCAACTAATGCTTTAGTGAAGTTATAAATTCAGTCTGTAATTAAAAAATGAAACAGAGAGCATGTGCTTTCAAAGTGCACATTTTGTGCTAAGGAAACAGTCACTTGGTATTTGTTTGGAAATACTCATTGTAGTATTTAAAAGGAGGTGTAGCAGTAATAACTAAAGTTTTTAATCCCAAATATTTCTTGAGTTTTTCACTTGGAAGTTTTTACTGGAAGTGGCACTGGGCTTTCATATCTGCTGGTATACCTTATTCTCTTCTGTTATGTTTAAAACTGGATGTAAGATGATCATTTCCTTTTAATATATATTTGTACATATATATACACACATATATATTTAATATATTTAATGTAAACCAAGGGCTTAGAATTTTCCATAGGGGATATTTTTTTAATCTTGATTGAAAATAGATACATATATTTACATTTTTTTAAATGCTTAATGTGTTATATAGAACAAATAAGCTCAACAATGAATGAATTTTGATTCAAGTTGATAAAAAAAAATAGCTATTAAGCAGTCAGCATTAGCCTCTGAAAGTCCCTATCCAGTTCATTGACTTCTGGGGTGCACAGGATAGTTGAATGTCTCTAGTCCCATAGGACTAATCCTGGCCCTTCTGCATGTTTGAGTGGGATGGTTAGAGTGTTCTGTTTGTTTAGTTAATTTTGCTAGATTTCTTAGAACATTTTGACTCTAATTATTTAGTGCAATGAAATACGGTGCTGTCCAAGTTAACCAGGAAAGCACACTTTGTTCATGCTTCTCACTGGACTTGCTGCATTGTGCATGGGCAATCACAACAAACGTATCATTCTGCCCATGGCATGATGGAGCCTAGGAATCTGCATAAATGTAACATCACTAGGAGGCAGGATTGGATGGACACATGCATGGTGGTGGGATTGGAGAAAAACTTCAAGCAGACCAAAGTAGAGAATGGCCTTTACTTACACTACAAACAAAAAGAGATAGGTGATGCGATGATGCAGTGTAAAAGTTTTGCTTTCTCTTAAACAATCCTTACAGTCTTTTTCTATTTGATATCTCAAAGGATCTTTTTATGTAGCCTTACTGTTATCAAAAGTAAGTATGTATACATTCCAGAGTGGACAGACATCTTCCACAGAATGAGAATTTTTTGAACCTAGTGTAGTGTCTGGAAGACCCAACACATTTCATCCTCCTTATCCTCCTGTGTTCATAACTTTCTCCAACATACGCATCTTTATCATCTGTTCTGTATTGAACAGCACTTTCTGTACTGTTTTCTTTCCTAATTAAGGATGCAGAGAGCTTTGCATTATTCTGTTTATGATCTCAAGAGCTCTTTTTACACTGTTTTTTGGGGAATTTGCTTCCTTGGGAGAGTTCTTTACTGTATGAAAGTTAAAATGCTTTTTCTGAAGCTGTTAATCATTTCACGATTTAAGAAAGCTAATTGAGAATATTTGCCATTATCACTAAACTCTCAGGGGTACTATGGGATGTGTACAAAATCTGAACCTGCAATTTAGTTTTGCTTTTGGCACTGTGGTTTAAGGGAGAATTTAGAAAAGGGTGGCTGAAACTCCTCCACCCCAGCCATACTGAAGAAAATGTGCTTTTTTATCATTTTCTCATCAGCTGCAGCCTCCTGTTAGCAGTGAAATTGTTTTGACAAGAGTTATTTTGTCTGAACCATATTCGATTAGGGTAGGGCTCAAAATAATAATAAAGAAATCCCAACATTGTGGACTATTGGACTGCAATATAATCTTCCCAATGAAGTGGAGGAGGACTTATCATGCGTGTCATTTTAAAATTGTTTGAAGCAAATCACTGAAGAATGTATGGTAGGGAGCATTTCTTTTCTGTCACAGGATGTACTAGATAAAATAATAGGCTATTTCTGTGGTTCTTTGATGTTGAACTTTAGCATTTCAAGTGCTAGATAGAGTGATATATTTGTTATGTATTATACCTAAAGATTGTGCATGAAGTCATCTGCTAGCATTGGATAATAATTCTAAGGCTCATCAGTGAAGCTTTTATAGGTGCAGCTAGTGTCATTTGAATGACTCTTTGTGCAATGCACTGGATTGCAGACAATTGGTATGTTGGGTAGAGAATGCTGTTTGTCAGTGTCCTGTTTTATAAGAAGCTGCATTCGTCTTTTGTAACTCTGATGAACCAGTCTGCAGGCTGCATACAGTTTATTTTAGAAGTTTTATTTGGAGTGAGCATTCCTTCTCAGACCATCAACTATTTTGTTTTAATATATGTCTCCATGAGGTAATTCTCAAATTCTGTGATCTTGGCAAGGAATGTGCAACTCTCCAATTGCAGCATGCCAAAATCAATTGTCAAAATGATTTTTATTCTGGTTGATGAACTAATGATGAACTAATCTTTTTATCAGATAAGTGATGTATTTTGCCATGTGGATTTTCTGAAATGTAATTCTGCAATCTGTAATATATTTTAGTATGGTTGTACTCGTCACTGTAAATTAAATGAATCTGACTTTACAGCATTTATGCTTTGAACCAGCTTTAAGGAGCTTTGTGCATAAAAATACTGTGCTATCAAGGATAGGTTTGAATATGTATTTTCTAAATGTACAAAATCCTGACTTTATAGAAAGTGCTCTGTGTGTGCTGAGGTCTTCATTGATTACAGGCTATTGACATGGAAGATCTCTCCTGTAGATCTTGTTCTCTCATTGTATTCTAGTATGCATATCTACTATTCTGAATAATTGCTCTGTGTATAATAACTGCAGATGCAAATTCACCATTCCAATTTACTTGAATGAGCACTCAGGGATAAAGATACTGAAGATTTCCTCAAAAATTAAGCCCATGCTAAAGTCATGAGGGGAGTGAAGGTTGTCCGTGCTTCTACGTGGCTATTTGAGAACATCTTTGTAGAGGATAGAGAAAAGGTAACCTAAAAGTTAGGGCTCTGTACTGGAATAGGAAAGCTGAGGAGCTTCACACACATTGGCTTTGGTCTGCTTTGTGCAGTTTGCTCTACCTCTCTTAGTTGTAGTCATCTCACCTGTAAATTGTGTGCGATGCCTCTATCATAGAGAAAATCTTAAAAACAAAACGAATAAATATCACTAATGGTCTGCAAGTGACTTGCTGTACAAAATGTTACCAGACTAGGTGTACATGGGTAACTTTAGGTCAGAGACCTTGCACTGTTGGTACCTATTTCTACATAATTGGAAACGGTTTCCCTGGGACGGCAGTTTCTTTTCAAGAGCCCAAATACAATAAACTTTGGCCTAATAGCACTCTGTTTTCACAATTATGTAGTTTGAAAAACATATTGACCATAGGCCTCAAATCTGACAAAGAACCTCTACCTCCGTTTGAAACTTAACCTATTAATTGTGAAGTCAGTCTTTTTCCTTCTGACTTGTAGAGTGGTAATTACAGTCCTGTTTGCAACAGAAACTCAAAATGCAACATGAAATATGAAATAGTTCTTCACCTTGCCTTGTATATTCCTGCCATTCTTTTCACTGAGCAGTCTGGCTGTGTCACCCAGCAGTCTCTAAATATGGGAATCAAAAACTCTTGTTTCATCTCCAGTGTTGTGAATTGACATTTATTTGTATCATCCAAGAGCATTAGGTTGCAAACTCCAAGCGTGCTGCATATTTAGCATACAAATAGACAAATAAGAGTGTGGGAGAAAGACATGCACTAAACTGATAAAGACATCAGCTTGGAGTGTGTATTAAAAATGAGTTTCAGTAAATTAGACACTATATATTAGAAGAATTAATCTTAAAAATTACTGGTACCACTAGTCTGTTATTATTCTGATAGGAATTTAATTCCATTTTTTCTTGTTAAACTCATCATTCTAAATTTTCACTTCTGTTTGAGATGATTAAAAATCTTGAATCTAGAATTACACGATAAAGCACATTACAGCTGTTCTTTAATTATAATGAGTGGTGGGCACACCTTTAATCCTTGAAACCCATCTAGTACCATTAAACTGTTGTGTGAGTTTGATTATTCCTGAATTTGAGTTGTATTTACTATCTCAACAAATCTGAAGCATTACAGTTTACTGCTGTGTCCTCAAAATAGAAATGTGGACCAAAGGCTGTACCATTTACTCAGGCAAAACTATTCCTGCCTGAGAAGGAACTGTAAAAGCCAATATAAATATAATGCAATTAAAATCAGTCTGTGAAAACAGCCGTGACTGCTGAGGAAAGAGGAATATGTTATCTGGTGCTGGTTGTTTGCCCAAAATCTCCTAATGAGTTAAAATGAAAGTAATTAAAAAAGAGGCTAAATGTCAAGGAAGAATTTTGTGAGCAACTATTCCAAAGCCTGCTACTAGCTTTAGTCAGCAAGAAGTGGGCTCTCTGTCACCTTAATTTATGAGACAAGAAATTGATTATTAAAAATGTCAATAGGTAGGGCTCAGATAGATGCATTTCCTGGCCTTTCTGATTTTTAGCATCTCTGTGGTCTTAATGGTGAACTGGCCCCATGAGGTTGAGCAACAACCATGAGTAATTATTCAAATGTAACTAAATTATACAGTTATCTGTGTTATTCTGAGTTACCATTTGCTTAACAACTACATTGTTGTACTTCACTGTGTCATTGGTATTCCAGGCACGCTGGGTTGTAAACCTGTGACAAGGTCAGTCTTGTAGCATTTTCTACTTTGCACTGGGAAAAAAAACAGTAGACTTTAAGGATAGCTATTGCTAATGCATTACTGCTTTGTATTGTGTATGTATAAAAATAGATGTAATGCCTCCCTGATAATTGTGGAGAACTTTCAAAGCCAATGTAGTGTGTTAACAAGTCTCCCAATAAAAGAGTTACTAATATCAGGTAAAATTCAGCCTTAATGTAAGATTATGTAAAACAAAAGAATTATGATATGCTTACATCTACTGAATTTGGTATAAAGGTGGGAATGTGGGAGATTTTTTTAGAAAGAGACTTTCATCTCTTCTCATCCAAAGAAGTTGTCTTCGCTTTTGGGGTTTATTTGAAGTAGTTGGATAACTCCTTTGCAGCAGGAAAGCTGTTTGCATAGTGCTGTCAGTGACATCTTTCTTGCTATCTCTGTCTCCTGAAAGTGAGGCTCATGTGAAAGTAGAAGCAGATGAGAAGAGGCTGCATTGTACATAGAACTTGTGCCTCAGTTGGCTGGCTGAATTTTTCTGGTGTTTTTATATTGAAGAAACATATTGTAAGGTGGACAATAAAGCTATAGTACTCTGGAAATAATGGAGTTAACTGCCAGGGTATGATATTAATTCAGGAACCCTGAGACTTGTATGATCCTCTTTCTGTTAGTACAAACCTTTCTTGCTTAAAGGTCTCCTGATCAACAGAGAGCTAAAGATAAGGATCATGTATTTTTTTTTTTCATGAAAAAGAGTACTGTAGGAGTTTGAGGAACAGACACTTTTATAATAAAACTCTTCTGTCTCATTGAAGCTGTACATTGTTAGCTATTACAACACACTGAGCAGTTTTCCTTTCAGTATTATTACACAGTGACTTAAATATGATGAAGCATTAGAAAAGATTGAATTATTTTAATTTTACTTTTAGACTAGGTCTGAAGCCATTGTGTTTTATTTGGAGGTAAATTATCCTATTTATCTTGCATGCATAAATACCTTTATGAATAATGCAAGAAGCTGGGATGGTAAAAGTAAAAATTATAGACCTGTCCTTAAAGGACTGGATTAACATCCTGCAAGAGCTTATTCAAAACCAACTGGTGCCTTTCTTACACAATACAAAAATGTGCCATTGTTGAGCTTTTGCAAAGCCATTATAATGGAGTGTTGCCAGTTTCATTAACAATTCTGTACTAATGACAGTTAAATAACTGCACTGGGGTAAAAGCAGCAATGACCTGTACAGGATCTCCTTTTACATGGATGTTGTAAGAAAGCTTGAATAAAAAAAAAAAAAATAGTTCCACAGGGGGTAATACAGCTATGTCTGATGCTGTGTTACAACTAGAAAAGAAAAATGTTACACTCAGTGTAGAGGTAGAATAGATATTTAGCTGAAGACTAGAGAGGCAAATTAAGGATATGGGAAATTTTCAGTTCCCAAGGAAATATTAAATTGGCTGTTTCTCACAAATACTCTATTTGTTTTGGACTATATAGCTATTAGCACAGATTTTTAGAAAGCCCAGACAAATCAGGGAGTCAGTGAATGTGTTTTCACTGACATCTGTGAGCATGGTTTAGCCACATGGGATGACAAGGTGAAGATGTGCATGTAAAGACCCAGGCTCCTCCATCCATGGCAGGATGCCTGGATTCTGTGTGAAGGCAGAGCCTGGAGCCCTGACAGCCATGTGCTCGCTCTGCTGCCAGGAGCACCAAGAGAAGGCAAAACCTAAGGCATGGGAACACAGCCAAAAAATGTTCAACTGTTGTTTCTTCTGGCCTGTGTCATTAAAGGATTTCTGGATAGGTTTTTCTGTGCTCCTTTGAAGTTTGGTTATAATTTTTGTACTGTTTTTACTCCCACATTAGAGGTATGCACTTTCATTTCAGCTAAATGTTATGTGATAAAAAAGGTAGAATATATGCTGGTGAGTGTCCGCACACAATGCACACACATAAATAGTGTATCTGTAGTTCAAATTCCATAGCAAAACCCCAAATCAGTCTTGAACAGAAAGCTATCCATCCTAAGACAAGTATGCAAAATATAGTGCTAGCATTTGAAGGTGGAAAGGCAAAGATAAAGAAAGGCAAATTGATTCAAACTCCCTGACCTAGCAATTATGCGTAGCAAAATCCTCCTGTATAGATTCCTCTAAAAAGTGTTATCAAAGCCATGCGTCAAGACGGAAATGATCTATTAGGCGAACTCAGCAGTGTCACGGTATATGACATGCCATTTTATAGAGCTGTTGTTTGCAGTTGCCTCTTTGTGTTATGAGCATCTTAAATCATTCTGAAGTCTCTAAAACAAATCCATAATATTTTCCTATACCTGCAGAAATACATTTATCCATATGTTACAGATAATGCACTGGATGTCAGGAGATTCTTACAGACCTCATTATAATGTTTTCTTCCCTTATATTTTTTATGGACATAATTTTCAGCACAGAATAAGAACCTGTGATGTATTAGACAAATGGAAAAGACCCTATTTTTTTCCTGTTTATGCTGCTCTTCATGCATATTGTTCTATACAGTGCTGTTAAATGACATGTTGCCAAAGGAATACTAACTTGGTGCAGAAGCAGGGGAAGGCTTGCTTCCCGGTTCTCCTGCCCACACCAACAGCCCAGCGTGTACACGTGCAGCACGTACAATGCAGGGGTAAGGTGGGCCAGGGAGCAAGGAGAGGTGCTGAGTTTCACTGGAGGGGGAAGAGCAGGGAACCACCTGTAAGCTGCAAATGGCTCTGGCAGAGGAGATGTAGTGGTACAGAGTAGAGCTAGAAGGATTTTTTTTTTTTCCCTAGTAGTTTTTACTGCAACAACAGTGGCTTTCATGGCGTACATTCCCAAAGCAGCCAGCACTGTACCTCCTCTTGCCTTGTCTCCTGTCCCTGGCATGGGTAAGGCCCTGCTGGTGTAACTCTACAGGTTTATGGAGATCAAAGAATAAAGGAAGAATGGATATGACTGGAAGTGTGTCACATTTTTCCAGCTCTGCTGGCTTAAGAAACTGTTTTGTCTCCCTAAAAATCATTGGACAAAAGCTATTGACAGTTAGAGGACTGCCATAAGAAAGTCATGTAGTCTTGAAATACTTGTATGTATTATTTTACTTTTTGATGTAATGTACAGAGACTTACATACTGATGTTCTTCCATTAAGCAAGCTGCTGCTCAGCTTTGGTATCCTGGCAGACAGGCCTTCTGAAAAGTAATTTACCAGTCAATTAATATCCTATACCATGAGTCTAAAACAAATGCACTTTGAAAAGGGCTTAACTTCAGGAGTGAACTTTAGAAAAACTCTATTGATTTTGTAAATTAAAAATTGTAAAATTGAATATGAAGAGGTCCAGTACAGGACTGACCCACAGAAGCAATCTTTGAACGGGAACATTCTCAGATTGAACGCAGGGGGAGAAAAGAAAGCAAGGATTCATTTGCAATTGACCTGCAATATGCAATAGCAAAGTCATTCACTTTCCAAATAGGATTAAACTCGTTCCATCAGCCATGACATGTGAAAAGATCATGGTTATAAATTCCATTTGCTGTAATGAATTGAAAGTGTCTGAGTTTGCAAGCAGCACTCATCATTGATGGACAGCTAGATCTGTGCAGTGTTTTAACACTAAAATTAGCTTCTACAAAATAAAAAGTACAGAAAAGGTGGCAGCAATGACAGATTTTAAAGCGTAAAAAATTGACTTTATTGTTAGATGGAAGCTGAATAAAGCTTCAAATAAATATTGGTTGTAAGCCTGTTATACAGATAACTTGCTTCATTCTTGAGGGAATGTGAACTCAAAACTGAAAAAAAGGCTTTAGTTTAGGCTTCTAAACCATATTTAACAAGAATAAACATTGTTACTTAAATGAGGAAAAAGTAAACTTTTCTAAGGTATTGCTTACAAGATGTAGAAAAGAAAAAAGGAAAGAAAAAAAAAAGGAAAATTTGAGGGATATTGAAGATTGAAGGATACTTCATTCAAATCAATTTCAGCATGACTCCCTGCTGTCAATAAAACCATATTGGTGTATGTATTCTGTATATTGAGATAAAAACTATCTTCTGAGATAAAAACCTAACTTCCTCTTGCATCAGGATCAGACAACATTTCTTCTTTGATGCTTGCAGAACTAAATGCAGATTGAGAATCTAATTTCACCAAATCTGTGTGTTCAGTGTAGGTGATTTTATGAGTATTTTAACTGTGCCAATGGCCAAAAAAAAATCTCAATGGGTGACAACGGCTAATATTTGGAAGTGATTTGAGATTTTTTTTTTTTTTAATTGGTAAGATATGAAGCTGAAAAGTAACCAAGATGGGGGAGGAAAAAAAAAAAAAAAGTCAAACAGTCTGAGCTAAAAAGAGGAATCAAAATATAATAGTTTCTTAAATTACTGCAAGGTTAACATACAATTAATTTGCGAATTTTAATTGCAACCCTACAAAATGTGCTGGAAAAAATGCTCAAAGGGGAGAAACAGCCAAGTGTCAGCCATGATTAACCAAGGTTACTAGTAATTATGAGGTCTCTATTAACCATGTTACAGAAATTTGTAAAAACCCTTTATAAACCAGCACATTTATTGAAACTCAGCAGGTTATTTCACTTACTGTACCTTTCCACTGCTACAGACTTCCTGGTATGGTGTCATTTGCTTCATTCTTTTCCAGCTAAATGTTTTATTGCAGCTGAAACATAGACTGCCTTTTCTTTTTGTTGCACACTGTTATACATGTACTAGGTATTCATTTTATAATATTCATTATAAAATATTCATTTTATAAACGCAAAAGATTAATTATTGTTTGCAAAGTGCCCTGAACACATTAAATGCCAGAGAGCTGCAGAGTACCACAGCTGAACCCTGGGAACACATCCTGAAGAGAAGGTTTTTTCTTTCCAAGGTATCCTGGGACGTGCAGTCAGTAAAGCAGCAATGTTGCTGAAAGTGCCTTTTCAGTTGAGAACCTGCTCTACAATGCTTTGCATGTGCAGATGAATCAGATTTGAAACTATCAAACAAACAAAAAACCTTACCAACAACACAACGAACAAAATTTCTGTATGTTTGCTTTGCATTTTAAACAAAGCGTGTTATAAACAAATGTCTCATATGTATCAAATTCCATGATGTACTGTTCTTTTTTATTGTTGTTACGTCAGTCATGTTGAAGTGTCTGTTGTTTGGAACTGTAATAAACCATGATCCATTAAAGGAAGACTTTAAAAAGCAAAAACAAAAACCTAAAGCATTGGTGTCAAAGGAAATTAATTTCCTGGCTGGCTTGTGTTTTTCTCTGAGGCAGATATTGATGAGTGTGCAGAGGGGATCATTGAGTGTCACAACCATTCACGCTGTGTTAACCTCCCAGGGTGGTACCACTGTGAGTGCAGAAGCGGTTTCCATGACAATGGAACCTATTCTCTTTCCGGGGAGTCCTGTGTTGGTAAGCAATGATCAGCATAGTGCTTTTTTTCTTTTCTTCCTGTGTTCTGCATGGTGTTACAAGGTGACTATTGGGACACTGTCCTGAGCTGTTGCTGTGTTTGAGGCTAAAATGAGAATGCAAGCAAGCGTGTCTGTGTTTGGCAGCATCCCCAGCCCCGCAGCCTGGACGCTAGTTTAAGACACATCACGTTTTAGAACGGTTATTACAGGAGGGAGGCAGTCAGAGATCCAGAGTGTGACTTACTGCACCTTGCCATTCATCATAATAAGGTGCTCTAAAACCTGAAGTGAAAGCAGGCTTTCTGGGGAGCATAATAGGCCACAAAAAGGGAAGGGTTGGCTTTCAGATTTCAGCAAGCAACACAGAACACATTTGGTGTATGTCTGTATTGCTTTGATATGTTTGTTTTGCATTGTTTCATATCTTCATCATTTTATTTTTAGAATTATGCAAATAGTGTAAAGCACTTTATGCACTGTATTTGGAGAATAACACCCTAAGAGCATGAAGGGAGAGGAATGTTTAAGGGGTGCAGAGGAGTTTGTCTGTTGTTTCTGTGGGAGGACAAAGAATGAGGCTCTATGAGGATTTAGTGCTGGTTCTTGCAGTCCGGGTGCTCCTGACTGTCTGTAGATTTGTGTGCCACCACAGCAAGGAAGCACCAACAAAATCATAGGGAGGTGGCAATTGTGTTCTACCTCTTCACGTTTTTTACACCTATTTACTTATTCTCGGAAGCCTTGTATGTAATTTCTATATGATGTTTAATCAGATGAGTTTAAAACAATGCAGAAAGGATCCCATTGTAACTACTATTGAGATACAGGTCTATGTTTCTTCATTCTATATCCTGTCTTTGGAATTCCACTTATTTCGTCTCTACTCAGTTCCATGAATCTTCTGTAAAAACATTTTTGCTTTTCTGCCTCTTCTGCGAAAAGACTTTGTTTTACCACTGTAAAGCTTACTTATCATATGTAAGTGCAAAGGGATCTAAGATTTGAAATATGCAGTTGAAGTAAAATAATATTTTTTTCATATGAATTAATATATTTAGTTTTAACTTGTAACATGCAGTCTAATCTTTTACAAATTGCAGCTGTTATAGCACTGGGATTTAAAAATGCAGAAAAAAAAAAAGATAATTATTTGCAAAAGCAATATTTTGTAGATTGTCCAGCCAAACTATACTAGCTTCTTAAATATTGATATATTGTCCTAAGCTGACCATGGAACACAATAAAATTTCAACAGTGAGCTTGACTGACGAGGCTTTGTTTTTTAAAAAAGAAGGGGGGGGGGGCGCGCAAGGAGGGGAAAATTGAAAAATTTTACAGCATTTTGTGACTTAATATTGAAAGTACTTTATCAAAAATCAAAGCAATATGAAGTAGCCTTTGAAAAGACCTGAGAGAATTGGGGATAAATGGCATTTGTAGCATTCCTGATGTCTGTCTGTGCTGCTGCCATGGTGATCTCTGTCCCTTTTCAGGCTGACCTTAGGTAGCTGTTTTCTAACTAAGAAAATGTAAGGCTTGGGCAGGGCTCAGCAAAAGACAGATGCACAGACAAGACTGTGGTTGATGTGGCCCACAGATAGGCTCAGTTGCTGAAAAAGCCAGTATTGCTAATAGAGAGAAGGACTCTTGGTGAACTCTGAGATTATTATTATTATTTTTTTTTTTTTTTAAAAAAAAAAAGATCCCCAAATATATACTGTGGAAACTGAAAGGATGAATTTTGGTGCAAACAAATTGCCCTCGTTTTCACCTGCACAGCACACTGGCAGTCTGTGAGGTGAGGTGCTCTTCTTGCCATATGCAAATTGTAAACAGAATGTGAAATGAGTGAGGTTATAATAGCATTTCTGAACTATCTGCTGCAGGGTACCAGTGATGAAGAGAATAAACCAGTTTCTTCTGTTTCATTGTGCTGGTTAAGCAGTTAAAATTAATTGTAAGACTTTTCTAATTCATATAACAAAGAGATTTCAAACAGTGATGTTTATTTAAAAGTACGGCCAAGAAGTGGTTAAAATAAGAGATGATAGTGCATAGTCTCACTAAAACTTGGTTACTTGAATGCTGACTTTCATTATGTTACGGAGCTTATTTGTACGGTGGAGTATTTAGAGTCAAGGCCAGAGCCGTTCTCTCTGTTTCAGATAAAAGAGGGTTATTCTGCTTAGCAACAGCATTTTGGTCTGTTATATTTTGCAGACTGTTTACTGAGATCCTAGAATGTACCTGAGGTGGGATTGGCTCAGTGCCCTTCAGTATGTTTTGAAGCATTTCTTCCTTCCTGGAGGACAAATCTTGGAGAACAATAAACAGACTAAAAACATAATAAAAATTAACAATAAAATAGAGAGTTAAAAAAAAAAAGACAAAACAATAAAATAATAACAATGTATGAAAAATCATAAGACAGCGGAAAGGAGCACTCAGCTCTGGCAGATAGTCCAAAGCCTGGGCAGGTGGTTGCTGCTGCTGGATGCATTTGTGTATCTCCTGGAAATTCCCCTTTCCCTCTATTTACGGGGAGGTGGTCTTGGGGCTGAGCCATTGCTTGCAGGGTCTCATCAGTGCTCGCAGAACATTTTAAAATGTGTATACATTTGGGTAGCATTGAGGTAGCTCAGGGCTTCTAAAAGCTTTTACCTTGTTGCCTGCAAGAGTGGAGTTTGTCACCTGACAAGGGACAAATTGGTAAATTAGGAAGGTCATAATATTGTATGAGAGCTTGGGCAATAAGGATGGATGACTTAGCCAGGGCGCTTCAAGCTTCAGAAAATTCTTTATTGCTCAAAATATCAAGCATAGACAGCTTTGAAAAGGGAATATATTTCCACAGCCACACTTTTATAAAAGATGTCAGCTTCATAAAGAGATGGTGAGCAGGCTCAAATTAAGAGAATGTAATTTAATTACTAGCAGTAGCATTTTTATGAGGCACTGGCCTTTCATAATATGTTATTAAGAACACTGCTTGCAGACAAAAGGCAATTGCTACAACTAAGTTGCTACCAAAGTTTCCTCGGCAATTTATATATGTAGGCTATCGTTGGTGTGTTTTTCTTTTTTTCTTTTTTTTTTTTTTTTTACTTTCTTCCTTTCTTAATAGGAATTTTGCTACACGTTAAGGTAAATACAAAAATGCTTTATAGAGAGCTATGACTTGTTATATTATATGTATCCCAGTATTAAAAACAATCCACAGATATTTCCCAATCCATGTTGAAGCATCTGGCATACATTGCTGTTTCCCTGCAACAAGTGCCTGTTGCCAAACACTGTTACCACATAAGGTAATTACCCTCACTGTTGAATTTTTAGTGTCAATCTTTGAGATTATCAGAACCAAAAGAAGGTAAGAAATGACAAAAAAAATGCTGTCTTATGAGAAGTAAATAGTGTGCCACAAAGCTCACTCCTATCTGCAGGAGAAAAATAAAAGCAAATTCAGATAAATTATACATACTTATCTCCATCTCTCTTTAAGTGAGATGCTTCTGGTCTGTAGAGAACTGTTCAGGCCTGGAGCGCTGAATTCCTGATTCTTTTATTTTTTATTTTTTTAATTTTTTTTTTTCCCCTCCCTGAAATGGTTTCATTTTCTGAGTCTTTATGCTGTGACTTGCAAGCACGGAGGGAACAATGAAGACAGTGGTCTCTGTTGGTTGTCTTTGTCTTTTCTTCAAGAGTCAGTGCAAACTTTGAAGGGAAGCTTAACATGGATCCTCCTCCCACCAAAAAAACCCCACAGCATTCACCATGTTTAGCACATTGAAAGGTTGTATAGCTCATCCTAACTGCAGGGTTAGAGTGGCTGTTGTTGGGATATGAAATCTGGAAAACAGTAGGATACAGCAGCTTGTGAGAGAAAACTCCATGTGTGTTAGTCTCCCATAAAAGTTGGGTGTGACAATGCTTCAGGGTTAAGCCTGAACAGTTTAAAAGTCAGTCACTGAAACTTTAATATACTACATTGTATGCTGCAGTGTTCTCTGTTTCCTAGGTTTGAAAGTAATGGAAAAGCAGTTCTGCTCTTTGTTTATTATTTCTTTACTGTGACAGTGGTGAGGCACTGGCACAGGTTGCCCAGAGGAGCTGTGGATGCTCCATCGCTGGAGGTGTTCAAGGCCGAGCTGGATGCAGCTTTGAGCAAGCTGGTCTTGGTGGAAGATGTCCCTGCCCATGGCAGAGAAGTAGAACTAGATGGTCGCTAAGGTTCCATCCCACTCAAACTATTCTATGATTCTATTGTGCCCCCTCCTTCTATCAAACAAAAGGCTAGACCCACCCTTCAAAAATCTTCCTGTAAGCCTGAGAATTGCTTTTCTGCCATTAGAGAAGTGGTATGTAGACAGAAAGGTTTACTTATGGTGCAGAATATCCAAGACCACCTCTAGAATCTGCTGTTTTACAGCTTTATTCTGCTTATAGACTTTAGTAAAACTCATAATGCAGGTCTCTACAAAACGAAAATAGTCTCTTGCTTACTTTCCATTTAGTAAATTTTGATTCTTGTGTTCTATGAGTTTCATATCTCCAAGGTAATTGTGCTTAGTCATTTCTGTATTTCTAGGAAGCATTAGTAAATCCTGTGTTCTGAATCTAATTTACCATACAATGCTCTTTATGACATCATTATGTCTCTATAGAACAGAAGTACTATCATAAAATATTTTCTAACTAAAAAATGAATCTGTTTAGTGATTTTTCAAAGATGAGGCCAAATCACTTCGTTTGATTTAGAAGGAAGGCAAATACATTATTTTGTGACAAATTGCATGTGAAAAATGATTTGTCAAAACAGTGTTTAGTTAACTTGTACACACATTAGTTTGGGAGCTGAGCATACATTTTTCACTTAACATTATACTGTAATGGTTTAATGTACCATAACAGTTAAAATTAGCACATTAGTAGGGTTCTTCTGCAACAGCTTATCATGATATTACAGAGCACCACACTGCGTGACGTGCTTGCACACATTTATTAAGGTGCTGTGGAAAAGTCACACCATTAAAACCTGAATAGCCTGGAAAACTAAGAAATGAAGTAACTAGGGATTGATTTAAAATTTCAGTGAAACCTAGTTAATGAACTTGTGTTGATATGTACAGCCATGCTTGTCTTCTGCCCCATTCAAATGCAGTGGCTATGGGACCTCTCACAATATCTGAAGCAAAAAAAGGATGGAAAAGGAAATTGCATCTCGGGATTATTCTATTCCATTTTGATTCTGCTTTCTTGTCTGCCCAAGTTACCAAACTATATTTATCTTGGATGTTTTTTTTTTTTTTTTTTTTTTTCCCATCCACAATATGTGACTAGTTGCATTGCAGCTAAAATACATATCAGGTACTTTCTGCTGTATGCTTTTTTAGAGAAGCACAGATTGAAGGTATTTGAAGAGTGAAGATCTTGATCAGTTTTATGATAGTCCTGTGCAATGTTTGAGGTGGTATGTCTCAGCAACAAACGCTGTGCTGCTGCTGATATATTGTTGATATAAAATAGCAGAAGGCTACCTTTACAAAGAAGTTTCTGATTAAGGTCATTTCTGTTCTATTCTCTCTATTCTCACCACTGTATTCTCTCTTGAAGAGAAACGGTGTTGAGGAGAGAAGTGGAGCTCTGCTAGTTTTACTAGAGTTAATTAGTGGTTTATGCCACAGATTATCTCAATTTCATGAATAATCTTGCAAAGTCATACTGGGTATGGAGAGGAAAATGAGATGGTTTTCACAGGTTTAGAGGCTACATGGAAGAACTAATTCCCCCAAAAGTCAAGAAAGGCTTCTTGTTCTTGTGTTATATATAGGGATAAATTATGGTGTGTCCATGCTGTTTTGTATATGTACTTGTCCATTGTTCTTAAAAGTTGCTTAGTTTTATAGTTGAATATTTCATCTTCTGCCTGGCATCGTTATAATGGGCAGTAAGGTTTGTGTACAGTTTTGCCTTGTCCTTCATTAGATGTTACAGTTTTGGGCCAACGTCTTCTGAGAGCAGTTGTGGGAAAGCAAATGAAACCTGATGGCAGTGTGGGGAATTTGGGCTGAGCAAGGATTTGAATAATATAAAATAATCTGTATGCAAAAGCCTTATCATACAATTTTCATATTCATTAGAATATTGTTTTGGACGTGTTCAGAATTTTAAAGTGTGCTAAGTTTTCAAAGCTAAATAGACACATTGATTCCAATTGTTAAAAGAAATTGCACAGTAAATACAAGCACTTTGTTCTATGTTTTGCACAGCCATCTACATGCTCAACTCATATCAATATATGATCTCCATTAAGCTAACATACTTTTTAAAGCTAACTATAAGCTAAAAATGTGGGAACATTTGTCTTCTTTTTTCTTCCGTATCTTTTTTGAAAGTTATTTTCCTCAAGTTACTGGGAACACTGGCTGTTTGTTCTTTTAGAAATGCAGTCAGTGAAAGAAAATGCTGCCAACGGGATGTTCTCAGAAAATTAGCTTTATTAGAAGTTAAAAGTTCATCTGGAAATGAGTGTAGTGTCCAAGTGCTTTATATGTGATTAATGGCTAAAAATTTTAAATAATAAATGCCATAAGATAATAAGAAGCCATCATTTGCATAAAGAAATAGTAATTAAAAAAAGAGCAAACTGAGTAGCAATTAGGAATTTATGTTCATGCTACGTTACTCAGCTTTTCTTGATGGCTTACTTGGTAAAGAATGTCCCATTTACTAGGTTGGGCCTTGGTTAATAGGGGCATCCTTTTTATGTGTGCTAAACCAAACTCAGCAGCAGTACATAAATAGGGTGCTCTTCCCTTTGGATGTATATAACATATTCCGTTGACTTTGTGCAGTATGAACAGGTCTGTACTACTGAGAATATGAATAATGTTAGTTTCTATAATTGCTAACATCTGGCTTTCCATAAATCTGTTAAATTACATGGAAGCCGAATTAGATTTCTGTGTCATAAGTAAAGCAATTACATGGAACTCTGTAGGCAATATGGCTTTATATTCATCTGTGAAATCCTTTTAGTTTTGAACTGTGAAAGCTACCCTTCTAATTTGCACTGTGATCCTGCTGCATACTATATATATGCTGCTCAAAAAGCCCTTAATACGGCAAAGGAAATATGGGCAATTGAATATCACTTTGTGAAATCACCAAAAAGCAAATGCTGCATCTATGCCTTGGTCTTCAACAACAACAACCAAAGAAATACAAGCCAAAGTCTATCAAAAAGAAAATAGGGTATTTTAAAGAATATTTTAAGCCTCACTGTAGCTGTTTGAATATAATGCATTTGATAACAGTTTAGTCATAGCTCTCTTCATGGCCTTTACCTTCTATAATACTCTGGCATTTGTTAATCAATGAACAGCAAGTTTTAATTTCTCATAGTACAGTCCCTTTTACAGCACTGATAGCGGACCTTTCAAATTCTCAGTAGTGCTATGGTATGCATTAGAGAAATAATGTGCTTTTTTGTGTGTGATTAAGACCATCAAAGCAGCAAAATGCACCAATTTTAGGGAAGTCTGAGTGATAAGCAATTGAATCAAGCTATCAGGCTACTGGAAACATCCCTGACAAAGGACTGGCCCACAGCCCAGGAGTGAAGCCCTTCTGTGGTGTAATTGCTTCCTCTTTGGTCTGTGAGCAGAAAGGAGACAGCAGTTTTCTCATGCACTAAGCCCCAGACTCAGTTGTGCTGGCTGATTTTGCTTTTTATCAAACCCAAGGGGACTAAAACATTTTCAGTTGTTCCTGGAGTATTTGTGAACTGAAACCAGCAAGTTTACTGTCCAGGCCAGAGGAAATGTAGTGATTTGGTCATTACAGATACTTTCCTTCAGCTAATTGAGAGAATTCTTAATGTGTTTATTTAAGTTGTGGCTTTCTGAGGAGATGACTAGTGAACCCATGGCACTCTACCCATGAAGTAGGGCAGCTAGCTGTGAGATCCCACTTAATTAGAGTATAGGTAATTTTTCTTCTTTATTTCTATTGAATTTTAAAAATTGTTGTTTTAGAGAGGAATTAAAAGTTCTCTTGGGTAATATTCTGAAGAGTTATAATTTCACCCTAGCAATAAAAGCATTTTAAATGGTGTGAGGATTCTTCCTTGTAATTTCTGAATTTGTATAACACCTTTTTGGAATTTTCATGATAGAAATCCTCAGATAATAGTAAAGGACTTTCTTCTCTAGCCTTCTTCCCACTGTTTCTTATAGCTTTCATTATTAATGTTGCAACAAAAAAAAGCCCCACCAGTTTACTGGTATTTTATCTGGACAATCTGTCAATATATTGTTTAAGAGCAGTCCAAAGTTATTTTCTGAAAGAAATACCTACTTTCCACAACGTGTTCATAAAGCTCATGGCTTTCACTGCAAGAAAAAGAATGCTGTATAAACTCCCTAGGTAAATCCGTATTGCATAATTATATGTTACCCTCCAAAAGCAATTTTAATGGCGTACTGTAATTCACTTTTCTCCAGTGTATAATGATTTTCTTTTGTTGCTTACTTCTTTGTATCATTGCTAAATCATGGTTTTCCCACATAGCATTGTTCTAAGATTTTTTGTTGTTGTTGTTCTATAGGGTGCCTCTTTTTTTAAATTTTATTTTACCTTTTATTTTTAAATTCACTTATACTTTCCAGCAATGGCAATAGGATGCAGTTGATAACCGTTAGTGTGGAAACGTTGATTGTGCTAGGAGCTTATGAAGAGTAGTGCCTTTCAATTTTGGTGTAAAATCCAGAACAGAGAGTGGTCCAACAGACAGAAGGTAACTGTCTTCACTAGTTGCCAGTCACTGGAAAAATGCTGTACACCCTGTTCAAGTTCATCAGTGATGTATAGTTCCACTAGTCCTGTCAGACTCAGCATTTATAATTAAGCTTGCTGGTTTAAGAAATCTTGGTGGAATCAAAACAAGCAGTAGATAAGTTTAAAAAATGAGTGTTTAATGTCTGTCAAATATATATGGAAGATATCAGAAAGAAGGTACCCACCAGCAAGACAGATGAGTAATACTTAATACAGAAATAGTGTTTGCTCTGTGAAAACAAATGTCCAAAGCATTATAAATCTGCTGTCTTGCAGATATCGATGAGTGTGCCTTAAAGACCCACACCTGCTGGAATGACTCAGCCTGCGTGAACCTGGCAGGAGGGTTTGATTGCCTCTGTCCATCTGGACCATCTTGTACTGGAGACTGTCCCCATGAAGGTGGCTTCAAGCGGAATGGGCAGGTGTGGACCCTGAGGGAGGACAGATGCTCTGTTTGTTCCTGCAAGGTGAGATCCTGGTGTTCTGGATTTCAAGAGTTCTTTAATTCTCTGGGCTCATGTCAGACACTCCATATTGCAGTGCCACTGGCATTGGCAAAATGTTAGCCTAAGCCCAAGGCACTGTGGCAGAAGGTAAGCTCTGCTGAGGGGCACTGAAGTTGTGACTGGCAAATTTTTCCGGGACAGACTTTTTTACTATTGTGCAAAACCGAACACAACCGAATAGCAGCTAACCATGGAGGGCTTCTACCATGTTATCCTGTGGGCCAGAGCCACTCGGGGCATGCCTCCATGAGGATCTCACGTTGCCCTTTAACACAACTATCAGGCAACCAGCACACTTATTCTAGATGTTAAAAATGGTTTTCAATTCCTGTTTCATATGAATATGCGTCTCTTAGGACAAGTACTGTATGTAGCCAACAGTGGCCCTC
Organism: Heteronetta atricapilla; assembly: GCA_011075105.1. Classification (NCBI taxonomy): domain Eukaryota; kingdom Metazoa; phylum Chordata; class Aves; order Anseriformes; family Anatidae; genus Heteronetta; species Heteronetta atricapilla. The sequence continues at coordinate 1,005,728 of CM021735.1, read as the reverse complement.
GTGACGGTGTTGCCCGTTAGTTGGAATACCTATCAATTAACTTGACATGATTCCAAGGTTGGAGGACTTAGCAGTAGGCACTAAATTTCTTCCAGTGAAGAGGGGTGAAGGCCAGCTTTCTCCCTTGCATCCCAGCTTGTCTCTGTCAGCAGTTCTGCCCCCTTGGGCAGTGCAGCATTCTCTGCACCTTTGGAGAAGCCAGACACATTACAATTAGGTCTCCCTCAGAAATCACAGAACTTTTATTATTATTATTGTTGTTGTTGCCTACTGGTAATCAACTTAAAAGACCATTTGACTCTTCTTTCTTCCTTTTCACTGAGGGGTGCTGTCAGTTAAATCACTAGAATTTTAGAAAGGCACCAATCTGCAAAGTGGTTGATCTTTTGTGGCCACTTTGACCTGGTATGTTCATAGCACTGGTAAAGTTATGCTTAGGTACAGCAGGAACGCTGGCTCTTGCATCTTTTAAAATGGAATTTTGGCCACTGTTAAAATCTGAACGTAAAGAATGAGGAGTAGCCTACCTGTCTCCTGGTTGTGAGCTGCAGAAGCACTAGAGACTTTGGAGGGATGATGAGAGACAAGGTATTTCAAAGTTAGGGGAAGCTGAAAGCCTTATCGTTTCTGTATTGCAGTAGTATATCAGAAGGGGAAATCAACACTTTAGAGTGAATAGTACCCACAAACCACAGTGCTGTTTGGGGCTCATATTCTTGTTAGTTGCTATATTTTTTACTTCAAGCAGCCTTAAGTTCCCTAAAACTCCTCCCTTCAGAAGCTGAAATGTACAGCTCCACTGAATACATATAAAGCTTTTATTGTAATCGTGGGGAACAGGCTGGCTTATGAAAGAATTTCCAGTCAATAGAATAAACAGTTTAATGTATGTGAAGACATTTGGTCTGCCTTTGCAGAGCTATGACTATTAGTATTCCCATTTTAGATTGCTTATAATTTGTTTTCTTTGCCATTTCTCATTGCGCTTATTTCTTATGTTGAATGCCCTTATTAGTGTATGAAAATACACAAGATGATTAACTAGTACATAGATATTTTAAAGGGAGCTTGGCAGTGTTTGTTGCTGTGACTCTTCCTTTATATCTTCCTCATCTGCCATTTTTTTTTCCTCTGTGAATTAACATTTGGATTTTATTTCATGTCAGTAGCTGCCTTGTTTCAAGAGCCAAATTCTTTGCTATAGAACAGGGAAAACAAGGAGAGCTCTGCCTCCGTCTTATCCAACCAGAAAGTAAAGTCTTCTCTCAGCATTTATTGAAATTGTTATTGAAAGATATTTTATAAACTGTGGCAGCTCCCAGTACACCAGACTTCTCAAACCTACTGCAGGGCTCTCCTATTTTCATGTAGTTGCATGGAGGGCTGGTTCTGCTTGACCCTTTTGCAGCTTGCCGATTTTGGTGAGGAAAAGGGCAGAGTATGACTAAATCATTCCTTGTATTTCCTACTCTAACTTGGAAATGATCATACTCACTTGTTTTCTCTTGGAGACAAAGCAGTGTTTCAGCTTTAAAATAATGTTTTCTTTTAGCTTGTGTTTTGCCATAGTTATTTTAGGAAAGGTCAGATGGATGTATATTGTGCAGTGGCTGGAAGACATGGATCCTGTCTTGAAAATATTTTAACTTCAAATGGAAATTGAGTAGCATGCTTAACTTTGAAGTTCATTAAGTGGTGCTATTTGTGGAGTAGAATGCTGTCAAATACAAGAAGTTATATCACTTCAGTAGTACACTGAAGCAGAGTGTCATTATGGAAGCAAAAGGGATTATTCCAGTGTTCCATCAGACCCAGTCTCTTCAAACTGTCCTCATTCACCTGACTGGGACAAAGTTTACGTAAACACAAACTCTTGAACTTAATTAGCTGACTGTATAATTAATTTAATACCTTAAGTATATTTGATACATTCCCTACAAGTATCTTCCTGAACTCTTGTGGATTTAATACACAAGACTGATAGAAATTTGAAGGGGAGTGGGTAGTTGTTCCCTTCTCCCAGGAGCAGGGAAAAAAAAAAAAAAAAAAGCCTGGCTGTATGTTCTGTCTATATGTGGGCTTTTGATTTTGTCCCCTAATTCAGGTAACCCTCCATTCCCAATGTGAAAAAAGTCTGGGAGATAAGCACAGCACTGGGAATGGTGGGATGTGCAAAGGTGAAGGGTGTTCCTTATGGTGAGAGCAGCGAGGTGGTTTGGTTTGGTTTCTGCAGGGTCTGACTTCTGTCTTATGGGCTTTGGGGTTCTGTGGAAACTTGAGTCACCCTTTACATTGATTCTCTTGTGTGTCAGTTTTTCCTTTGGTAAGAGTAATTTTGCGTTCATATCACTGATGCATCTGAAACCTGTAGAACTGCTTCAGTGAGGAAGGCTGAGAGAGAGGTACTAACAAGATGCTGTATGTAATTATCCTTTCAAAATGAAATGAATTATTTTCTGTGTTTTTCTCAGCTTTTGCTATCAGAAAAACAAAACAAGCAAAAAAGCCCAAACCACAATGCTAATATAGAACTGTAAAGACAAAAGTAAGATGTAGCTTAAGAGGCTTTATGTCACTGCAGTGCAGGGATAAAAATGTTTTTTTGAAAGGCATGGAACTAATGAAGTTGTAGATAAAACAGATGCTTAAATAATAGAGATTAGCAGTGTATTATTAGCAGTGTATTATGATTACTGAAAGGTCTCTGGCAAAATCATCAAGCTTTGTCAGTGTTCTGAAATACAGAGAGTGAGAGAAACGTAAAAGGTTAGCTGCTCCCCAGAGGTAACAGCACAGTAGCTCAGAGTAGCGAAGTACCAGCACCATCACCAGCTGAAAGGGGAATTTGAAAAATACTCTTGAAAACTTGGAAAGTAAACTGGGCTCAAACAGAATGGTTATTGCTAACCATTTTTAATCAGAACTCCATTATGGAGAAGAGGGAGACTGCCATTGTTGGTGGCATCAGGCTGCCGAGACACATGGCACAACTCACCCGGAGCTGGTCATCCTGGCGGAGCATTTGTGCTGGGCTGCTGCTTGATGTCCTCCCTCAGGAAGGGCTGGAAGATGCTTGTGCTTTTCCACCTGTGAGTACAGAGATTTGGTCATAACTTGGCAGTTGGGAAGATGTTTTTTTTTAATAATTTTATTATTTTTTGTGGGTTTTATTCCCTGTGCTGCATCTGGACCTGTCCAGCAGGTGTGGGTAAGGAATTGGGCCGCAGGCCATCTTCCTTACTTTGTCATTTACTCAAACTGCTGAGTAGAGAAGCAAAGCTTTATTTATTATTATGGCTTCAGTGAGGAATCAGCTGCAAGTACGGAATCCTTAGTTACCTTAATTTGCTGCAAAGCTGACTAAAGACTGTAAGGCATTCTACCCTTATGCCCTGTGACTAGGAAAAGCACTTGAGGACCATGTTGAGCTAGCATGTTTTCTACATTTCTGTAATTCTATGTTCTCTTTAGCTTTCCTTGTTAGGCATAACAAGTCATTTTAATAATTCTTATAACAGAAAGCAATGTGTTAATCAATCTAAAAATAGTATGAAATGCATCAGTGATGCTGACTGACATGGACATTATGAGGGAAAATACATTCCTTAAAATACGAACAGAACAGCCTCCTCTTATGCTACATGCTGAGGTTATGGCTTTTCTGTCTGCTTGTGGAAAACAACATCCTGGACTGTTTTTCTTTTTAGTAATCACATTTTAAAAGCTTCAAGAGGAAATAAATTTCCTTGCTTTGATAGGGATCCCTTTTATTGGTGGCAATGAAAAAACTTCTCCCACTTACATCAGATACAGGTTTATAGATTCAGAACAAGATTCTGCTGACAATATGAAAAAACTCCATTGAAGTAAGAGCAGTTGTTTTGCAAATGGTACAACCGTGGTTCATTCCTCTCTCAACACTACCTTCAAATTGGCTACAGGTGATGTTTTGTTTGAATAAGGAGTAATCCAATTATCTGCATTAAATGCAAAAGAGTTTAATGTCAAAACTCTTTAATAATCTCCTCATTGTTAACTTTGATTTCAGTTCCAAGTCTACATGTGGCATATCAGTATGTTGGCTCACCTATAGTAAATGGTATAATTTCAAACACAATAGCTCCCCTAGTTTTCATAACTAGAATTAAAATCAATTTGGCTTTCTCTGATGCAAAGAGGATATATCCTTTTCTCTTTACATGCTGAAGCAAATCTTCTGTTTATCTCACACAGTTCTGTTTAATAGCATTTAACAAAATGTGCCATCCAGTACAGTAAGTAAATATTTAGCAAAATCATAATTTGGAGAGCCTGTGGAATACAGGCCCTCTTTAGTACACGAGCAGAATTATAAGCAGTGGTTATAGTTTGTACTCCATTTAGCTTTATGCTGCTGTACAGTAGGTCCAGATATGGAACAGAACCAGTTGTAAAGAACGATTAGTATCACTGTGATTTTGCTGCATGGTGCTCCTATAAAGTTAAAGGGACCACCCTCATATCTTCCAAAAATTTATTCAAGTTATTTTCTTCACAATTCCACAGTTAGTCAAAATAAAGCTAAACAAATATTGCATGTACTACAGAGGCTACTGGTTGGAGAGTTTGCTGATGTAACTAATGAGAAAGAAAATTGTTTCACATTTCATCTGATTTATTTTAAATTCAATGAGTTGCAGACAGAAAAACAACACTCACATTCAGACAGCAATGAATCAATGCACTGACAGAAACTGGGACAAAACTGGTATTTGAGGTATTACAACTTGCATGATTGAGTCCTTTTGCCGGTAACATCTAATATGTTAAGAACTTCGTATTTTCTGATATGCTAAAGACATGCTCTTCAATATATATAGTGTGGGGCTTCTGGGGGGACACTGACCTGGGTTGTTGTCTGGTGGTATGTGGCTGACAGCAGGGCAATGTGTCTTTGCAGGATGGGAGAATTTTCTGCCGGAGAACAGCCTGTGACTGCGAGAACCCCAGTGCTGATCTCTTCTGCTGCCCAGAGTGTGACACTCGGGTCACCAGCCAGTGTCTTGACCAAACGGGGCACAAGCTCTACCACAGTGGGGACAACTGGACCTACAGCTGTCAGCAGTGCCGTTGCCTGGTATGGGTGAAGTATTTTTGGGGGGAGCAAGAATATTTATTGTCGTTTTTAGCAAAATGTACTTGGAAGCAGGTTGTTTGCTCCCTCTTCACTTGCTTTTCAGACTAAGAATGATACTAAAGCATTTTATAGAGCATGCACCAAGTGACACCATCAGTTTTCTTCCTACTGCTGATTAAGTAGGTCTAATTACTGAAAAGAAAAGCTTGACAAAAGCTTGGAAACCTTGACGCTATATTAACTTTTTTTTTAAAGTGTTTGTGTACTTCTGACAACTTTTATAAGCTCATGTGATCTTTAAATGATTTTTAAAGATTCTTTCACATGTGATGGATTTTGATGGAAGGGTTTCAGTTTTTAATTATAACAGCTGGTATACCTGTCTTATCAAATTGGACAGGGCAGTTTTCTTTTTTAATTAAGCACAAGTTGGGAAAATTGAGTACCAGTGCCACATGGTGAATTAGAAAAGAAAAAAAAAAAAAAAAAGAAATAGAACCAAAATTACTAGACAAACATAAAAAATAAAGAACATTTCTATTCTCATTAAGCACTGTAGATTATCTCCTTATAGCTTTAATTTTTGCACAGATATACTAATTAGTGCAGCAGTGAACTTCATTAAAATTATCAGTTTTCCATTTATAGCTGTCTGTATAACATTATTTTTACATGTGATATTAATCAAGAGGTGTCTGAGCATCAGGAAACAAATTACACTCAAAGCTAAGTTACTGTTAAGAGATAATTATCTGTAACATAAAGCAGTAAGTACTGTATTTTATGTTCTCCTAAGATGGTTTTAATGTTGGCAAAAGAACAGCAAGAAACATTTGCATACAGCAGCAATGGCAAATATTAAATGTGATGTGTTTTACAAAGGATGCTGAGTTTGTGATCAGCATGTCTTTGCCTAATTTTATGATTAGGTTAACAAACATACAGAACTGAAAGACACTGATTCAGTAAATCAGTGCTATATCTAAGGTTAGGTGCAGTGTAAATGTGTAGAAGTTATCAACATCTGAAGTGCTTATCAAGTTGCCTAATGCAAGTTTAGTTTAATTTATGCTCAGATCCTACAGCAATACTCTACAGAAATAACAGTGGTTTTTTTTGTTGTTGTTGTTGTTTTTTTAATTTAAGTTCCACTAAGTGGAACTGGTTAGATCCATGTTCAGTGCTTCTCAAACATGCTAACTTAGATCTATTTGCATTGTTAATTTCCTATTTAAGCAGTTGCTGTGATTGCACAGAGATTTTATGTGACCATGCCCCATACGGGCATACGTCTGCAAGGCCATCACTGCAAAAATTGTAGTTTATGGAAAGTAATTGTAAACCAGTATTTAATGCTGTCTTTAAAAACCCCAAAGAATTCCAGTTCTCTTCTGATAGTGTTGTTTTCAGTCAAGAAACAAGCAAATGATACTCTGCTACATTTAGAAAACTTTGTTTCAGTATTCAAATATGCAGTTACATGATCAACCAGGCTGAGAAGCTGATCCATTAAATGTATTTCAATTCTGGCAAAATAAATGTTTTCCATTTGACAGGATGCAAAGTTAGCTAACAAATGGAAATGTATTCAGTGAGCTTTGTTTCAATTTTTACAGGAAGGGGAAGTGGACTGTTGGCCTCTTCTGTGCCCCAATCTAAACTGCGAGTACACAGCCATTTCAGAAGGAGAGTGCTGTCCCCACTGCGTCAGTGACCCCTGCCTGGCTGACAACATCACCTATGACATCAGGAAAACCTGTCTAGATGGCTATGGAATGACAAGACTTAGTGGTGCCATATGGACCATGGTGGGATCTCCTTGTACAACCTGCAAATGCAAGGTACAATGTACCAGGTTGAATGGAAATGATTGTTACTACATAAAAACAGGGTCATTTTCTGCCCTGGGAAGCTCATATTCAGATTGCTGTGAAGTGAATCAGACCTGAGGGCAGAAAAAGTAGCATACCAAAAAAATGTGTCTTATGTGGTCTACAGGGTGGAAACAGAACAATCTGTGCTTGTTTTCTTCAAAATGTTGAGCACAGCTATGTAGTATCCTAGCACAATTTACAGACGTTCTGTTGGCGAGCCTTTCAGGCATTCTTAGTATGAAACTAGGCTAACATTTTAATAATTAATTCATGTGAATGTTTATGAAAATGTCTTTTGCAGAGCTGGTAAGCAGAGTCAAGAATGCTAATACAAGTTTCACAAGCAAGTATACAAGTAGAAACCCCATATGAAGGCACTTCCATGAGAGGAGTGGGAGGGAAATGTCACAGTTTCTATTCCCTATTAGTTTCTATTCCATTGTCATGTATTTTGTTCAGTGGTTTTAAGGCAAAAGAACAGTCTGTCTCCCCTTTTCCATGCAGTGATGATCCTACTGGGCTACTTTTCCGTGATCCCTCTTGCTTACTATTCCTGATCTCAAAAATCTTTATGGTTTTCTAGTTGGCGGGGCCAGCATGAACAGGGAGAGAGCAAGGGCATGCCTGTTTTATTTGCCACTCTCTGAGTAGATCAGAGAGGTCACTGTGTAGGGAGTACTCTAACCCATAAGTATGTACATAATGAACGCTGCCAGTGCCAGCAGTTTTCCAGATAAAGGGTAATGGCAATTGTCTCTAAACAAGGTAGATAATGCAAAGCAGTGTGTGCCGGGAGCAGCTCCAGGATAGCAAGCTCAGCCTCCCCACAGTGCCTACTTTGGGGCTGCCCAAATGTAAGAGGGACCTGGACTTTAGAAAAATTATTTTCCAGTATTTTCTGGGAGTTGGTTCAGGCATTGTTTCCCCAGCTGTTCTCCTGTCACAATGTATGCAGTGTGAACCTTGTGCCTGGATAATGCACTTCCTCATTTACTGAGCTTACAGTTTGAAATTGTAATCTTTCTGGCATCTGGTCTGGTCCACTAGGTTCTTGCCTGCTCCTGCCCTTTGCCACAGTTCACTGCCCTTCTATTGTACATGAGTAAATGTTTTAGAGGCTGTGATATAAGCAGAAATGGCAAAATGGTCCAGATTAAAAAGTGCAATTTTCTGTAAAGTTAGTTTTATATTTATACAAAGGAGATGCTAGTGATCCAAAATATGGTGTTCCTCAAAAAAAAAAAAAAAAATTAATATCAACTAATTTCTAAGTGGTCAGGAAAAAGTATCTTAAGGTAGTTGTCACCAAAGCCAGTTGCTGTGGACTTAAGGCTGTAGTAGATACATTCTGTTTACAAAGGACTAATAAAAACCAGATGACAGTATCCTGTTTGCTGCTATTTTCAGACTGCATGGAAGCTGAACCATGACTTCTGTGCTTTGTATTGGTCTAAGTGAAAACTGATCTTCTCTTGCTTTTTAACAAAAATTAATGAACAGAATTATGAAAATACTGCTTTGTATTAGATAAAATATTATTGTGTTCACTGTGGGAAACCAAGCTGCTGTTTTGGGGCTGTAAATTTTTGAAGTTAGCTTTTCTGCCATTCTTCAGAGTTTTTCATATTGATTAAACCAAGAATCTGAAAGATGGGCATATTTCAGAAAAATTGAGAGCTTCCCAGTATGGATTAGATTAAAACTCTCTCCATTAACTTTCTTGCATGGGACACACCAACTCAAATCATCTTTGTTGCTGTTGTACTGTGTTGTGTCATGAAGACCAGTGAGTTGTTTACAACCAGATTTGTGGTTCATGTGTAGTTCAGGTTAGTTCTGTCTGTTGGGAGATGCAGTCTGTGCAGAGAGAAGAAGAACAGATAATTATAGTGCTACTTAGAAAAACAGCCTCCTTAAAAAGCCATCCCTGTTGGGATCTACGAGGACAACCTGGGATGATGGCTTAAGCAGGTGTTTCTTGTGTGTGGTAGAACTACCTTTGCCAGCTATGATCCCCTTTGCTCCTTGTAGCTTGTTCTGCAGCAGTAATTGACACCTGCTTGTTTGTCTGTGCAGAATGGGAACGTCTGCTGCTCGGTGGATTTAGAGTGTCTCAACAATAACTGATGTACTCGGACTGGACTGTGCTGGGGGAGGAACACTGATGAAGTTAACATCTGAAATGAAGCCGTATGCGTTGGTGTTTTATACAACAGACAATTACCAAAGTCTCCGTATGAGGAAGATGTTTGGGAGTTGCCTTTGGGACCTATCACTATGCTCATCCTTGCTAGCCTTGTCTGGGTGACTTACAGTACAGCGCATATAAGTCAATGGTTGTTAAAAGTTTTCAGTGTTGTAAATTACACACTTTTCCTGTCAATACATTTCCAAATACATTTAAATTATTTCATGGGTAAACTAACGCTGTATTTTTGTTTTAATTTGTGTATTGACAACATGATAGAATTCAGCTCTTCTTCCTTTGGATCTAGATTTTACAAACGAAACAGCCTGTTGTGGTTTTGTCCCATGATATCACAAACTTATTTCCAAGGTCCCTGTCCAATGTATTTATGAAAATATGTATGTATGTACAGTCAAATTGCATAGTACTTATCTTTCACATCTGTCCAACATTTTACAACATTCAAAGGTATATTTGATTGGACAGAATGGAAGTAATCAAAGTCTGTCTTAAAAAAATAAAAACAAATGCCATGAACTTAGTGAAATAGCAAAAATGCACTTTCTTTTCCAAATGTGTGAAGCAGCAGCAAGACTCCTATAGTGAGAAATGGTACTAAAACTTTCCGCCATCATTTCAACACATGTTCAGAAAAGAACCATTTGTCTTTATCAGTGTTCTGTTTTGCAAGAGAAACTACAAATGCTGCAAAAGGGCATAATTCTTCTGAATTGTGCAATGATAAAACAGTCAGCCTTAAGATGATATAATTTAAATTGACTAGGTTAGTTTTTGCTGTTAGTTATAACATCATTGATCAGTTCAGAGTTTTTTCTTTTTTTGTATTTACAGTAATAATGGTGTCCACCATTCTCAGTTACTGCTACCGTAATGACAAAGTGCAGAAGCAGCTCCACCGGTGACATGCGGGACAGTAGACCTTAATGCTCGGTAACTCTCATTACCCAATTAACAGTTCAGAAACAGATTTTTCTTATTTTATGACATTTAAAAATATTTAGGTTTTAATTCACCACACACACGGTGTCTTTTAATACATACGTTTAGAAATAAAAATGAAAACTCTTAGCCCTATATTGAGGTTAGAGTTTAGATTCTCTTCAGCTTATGTCTATTTTTTTTCATGAGGCTAGAAAGTTTGTGGCATTAGAACAATAATATATTTCTATGATGATGGTACCTACAGCTTAAACGTCACCTTTTTAATATGTTGTTGTGTTTTGTTCTGCTCATTTGTGTAGTGTTTTTTGCTTTTTGTTCATTTAATTAAGCACTGAGTATGTGGAAAAGAGTGCTGAAATAAGTATAGTGAATACAGTCTGGAAAATCAACATTTGTGAGGTTTTCATTGTTTCATGCAGAAAAACTGAAACAGATAAATAAGAATGAAGTGTGACTATGAAGTGAAAAAAATCAAGTCTTTTAAATCAAGTACTATCATGTTTCTTATAAGGAGAAAAGTGGAAATAATTTAAAAATTACTTGCTATCATCCAGATAATTTTATTCCATTTTTTAAACATTATTCGTTTTATCTAACAGGTCTGTGTGGTAAAGTTAAATTTATTTTCTTAAAATACCCCATCATTTTCAGCTACTAATGCATTTGACTATATTTGCATTGCCCTAATGACTGTATAATAAGGGAAACAGTTGTGTTTTATATGATACTCAAAGGATGTTTGTAAATCATGTCAGCTCATTTTGTATATCACATTGTAAAACCCAATGGTAATTCAGTTGGATGAGATATCCAGTGGGCTGAGATATAAAGGGGAATGATTTAAAACTTGTGGGCATCTAAATAAACTCCTATGTACAGATAGCTTTCCTTTAGTTTTATTAACTGAATTTTAAAACACTAATCACTGTCCTTTCCAGACGTGAATTTGTGATGTTGTTAAAAGGAGAAGGAGTGTTTGCCTTGAGATGTAGTATCATAATTGTAAGAAATACTTCATTTATACTGAGTCAGACAAAATCTTGTATTTCAGTCTGTCACATACCATGGATTTCTGAAGCTTTGTGAATGGAATTAATGACAGCACAGGGTTTCAAAATCATTCTTTTCCAATTTAACTCACAATAGTGAAGCCCTTTCCCAAGATGATTTCTGGAAGCCCCAGACCTTGTTGAAGGTATTCAACAGGAGCACAGAACTTCACACTTTTTCACTGTGCATGTTTATTTCCTTCTAGAACCCAAATGCAGATTAATTCAACAACACCCTTTCAGAGCATTTTATAGAACACTGTGTCATTATCTTCAGAGTGATACGGTTTGAATAGTTTACACAAAGTCAAGACACTGGCACAGGCTTCTTTGTTTATGTTGCATTTTAAGCAGTTACGCTGCTGTTGATGAACTTTTCCTTATGAAGCAAAGTGATCACTAGCCACATAACATTTACCTTTAGAGCACTCAGAAGCTACAGCCTCAGCTCAAAGATCAGACTGAGGCACAAAATGTTAATTCACTGTGTTCTTCTGTTGCTAAGGTAAGAACTTTCAAAACCTTGATGAGCTTTTCAAAGCCTTGATGAGGATCCTTATTCCCTATAAAACTGTCAGCACTACAGTAAAAATGCTGAGAAATATTGATGTTTATTATATATAAGTGGTACAGTTACAGAAAACATGATTCCTGGAAATCTCTTTGTGAGATGATCCTTCTCTCTGCTCAGGAAGGAAAGAACAGTGGTATTAACGAGAGGAGGACTGTCACCAGACCTTCTGTGAAAGGCAACTTCCTGACAGTTAAGGGACTTGCTCCAAACTCTTACTATAGGTAGGTGGAATTCTGTAGCTGTTTCTACTTATTTAGGAATGTTTCCACTGCATATAACATTTCTGATGACAAAAACTGAGAAACAGAAAAGGAAATGTCTTTTCCTTCAGCTTTTGGTAAAAAGCTCAGCCTAGGTTCCAGGCCAGGACATTGTATTGTGTCAGGCACCTCTTGTGAGGGAGGTGACCACTCTGTTCTGCTCCTGGTGTATTTGCAAACCCACCTGCAGAGACAAAGCAAGTGCACCTCCGTGTTCCAGTATGGTGGCTTCTAGAGCCACATAACCACTCTAGTCACTATTTCAGCGCAAAGAAAATCCAAAGTATTGCACAGAAATGCTAATACCTCCCTAGTCCACACGAGTGTGTGGGAGATTTGTAAATGTCTCTTTATTGCCTCAGAGACCTAAATAACAACTGTCTTCCAGTTACATATCTTGTCCTAAGAGGTAGCAATTAGTTTTGAAGTATAATTGTGTGCAACATTTAATTAATAATATCTTTCCAATCAGATTGCAATGACAAATAAAACATGTTTTTTTATTTGTTTTGTTTCTCTTCTGAGGCAAACAATAATGTTTTACAAAACCAAAGTTACAATTTCAGCAGTGATTACACAAATGGTGGAATAGATTGTAACAGAATTAAATCATAACTCCTATGAGCAATATGGGAACATCTCCCCACATCAAATGGTACTTACAGAATCATCACTAAGGAGAGGATTTGAAAAGGGCCCCATGGTAGTAAAAGTAAAATCTTAAGTGAAGTAAAATCTTGAGTGTTGTGATAAGACATAATTGTTTGAGGAACATATTCTGGTATCAGAAATAGATACCTGCCAACAAGCTACTGTTCCTCTTAAGGCAGATCGTTGGAGCTTATCCAGGTTTAAACTGGTACAAGGAAGATAAAAAATCAGGTTCTTATCTTTCTGCATCAAAATACCTGTAAGCAAAAAACTCACAGCGGTATAAATTAGAAAAAAAAAATCAGAAAAAAAAAATAGAAAAAAAATGTTTCAGCTGGTGTTTGATTTCAGAGAGGTGTTAGTGAAGCACTGGTATTGCTTGTAATCTGCAAATGTTTTGTGCAGATGATAACAGTATTATTTCTTGCTGGCAGTGAGCAGTCCCACATAAGAAGATTTAGGTATACCTGAGAAGGTTGTATACCAATAAACTGATAAAAAGGATCAAATTCAAGTTTTTTAATGAAACTGTCACCAGCAGATTCACAGCACATGGGAAAAGAATGTGACCTTCCCCAGTTTAAAAACCAAAGCAAACAAAAAAAAACCACCAAAATCATGTACGTGTCATTTAAATTCTTTAGTGCTACTTCAGCTGCATGGTGCGAGGGATGCGTTGAATTCTTATGAGTGGATTTCTGGCTGGTAATCAAGTCTTTGCTTTGGCAGTACCTCATGCTTCAATTATTTTTTCTTCCTAAATTTGTAGATGAGATTGTTTTACTTAAGTGAATTGAGTGGATCTGAGAGGTGTTTGGAAGCAAGCCTTATCACGTTCTCAGTGTTAGAACAGAATCTGAAGCAATACAGGCTTCTTTCTCGCATGTGCCTCTATCCTGGCTGGGAGGGAGGGCTGTGGGGACAGGCACTGAGTTAGCTCACCTAGCCGGCTCCGCTGTAGTTGTGTGGCACTGTCACTGCCCACGGGTTTACAGCATTGTGACAGTATTTGCCTTGGATACAGTAACAACTCTGAAGGTGTTTTTTGGTTGCTATTCTTTCTTCTGTAGTTTGTTCCAAATGACTGGTCATGTCATCTATACATAGACCATGAAATATTTGCCTGTCCCAGAGCTCTTTATTATCGAACGCCTGTGTGGTTATATGCATAAACACACAGAGATTATCCACATGCTTCAATGAAGGGAGGCTTGGAGGTTCTGCAGTACATCGTACTGCAGCCCAAATACAAAGCAGAGAGCAGGGGTTTATCTCTGCCAAACACAGTTGAAAAATCCTGTTTTTAATAATGTGATTGATTAATTGCTGTCTGATGAACTGCAAATCTACTTTTTTTTTTTTCCTGTCACAAGATCTAAAAATGGATTTGATTTAATCCAATGCTTCTTTGTACTCATTTTAACAGATGCCCTTTCACATGTTTCAGTGTAAAATACACAGTTTTGTTTTCCTATCTGAATATTATGCAAAATTCTCATCTGGGTGCTGGAATGTGCAGTCTTCACTACTGTTGTGCTTTTATACTTGGAGTAGGCATACCTTTATTCAGTGTTGCTGATGATATAATTACAGAATCACGTATCTTAAGGTAAGCAGTAGCTTTAAAGCTACTTCTAAGCTACCTGCTTAGTGTCAAGCTAAGGGTTAAGAAAAAAATGAGTAGGTATTTTAAAAGTACATTTGCAGCTGTGATAAATGCTTGAGTCCCAAATAGGATTAAAATTAAAGTTTGTAATTTATTAAGCGAATAGAGGCAAGCAAACAGCGCTGGGTGCACCGGGAGTCTCTGCTCCACCAAGATGCACGCCTGTTACATCAGGAGGCTGATTTTTATGCTCCTAGACTAATACATATTCATCACTATTCCTAGAAAAGGCAGGGTTATTACAATTAGTTCCCAGAATCCAAACCCTCTCCGGACGCATGCGTATCAGTCTCTGGTGGTCTTTCTGGGGGTCTCTTGTGCTGAAGGCTCGTAGTCTTCCTCCCAGGCTTTGTCCTTCGGTCGTCCTTCAACTCTCCCTTTCTCCTTATTTGGTGGATCCTTTTGCCAAACATCAGAAGCCTCCATATATTCCCAATACAACTATCCTGATTATAGTAAGACAATCAACACCCATGAAGTCCCTCCATAATTCTCTTAAATTGATTTCATTCCAAGTTTGAACTAGGACACGTGCAATTTTCTTCATTTCTTTTTACAAGTTCATTCACAGCTTTTCCTCCATCATCAATCTCTAAACAGCAATTACTAAGGTTAAATTTTCCACAGACTTCTCCATCTTGTGCTAGCAAATAATCTAAGGCTAAGTGACTTTGATACAAAGCAGTTCTCATATTGGTATTTTTTGCAACTAATCCGAGTGCATCTCTGATTTTATTCACAGCTATTTCTACTACAGCTTGCAAACTAATTATTCTATTAAGCATATACATATATATATATATATATATTGGGGTCCTATAGCCCCAGGATCCATACTCCAACAAGCACAACCCCAATATGAGGGTCCACAGTAATGATAACTCCTGTCCCACGGATAATCTCTTATCCAGTCGGTGTAACACGTAGAAGCCACTGTTCCACCCTTTCTAGGACAAATGCACTTGGGCTCCTTACTGTATCTCCTCCAACTCAGGCTTCCACAATCAGTATATAGGTCTTCATTTATAATATCACAGGCATCAAAGGTTATCGACACTGAGGTATTCAGGGTGGTTACAGCTTCACTTGTTCCAATTAATTTGCCTACTTTCGAATCTGTCTTCATTTCTACCCAATATTGATAAGGGAGTTCTTTTGGATCATAACATACAGTCCTGTCACCTTCTCTGCATAGAGCATACTGAGTTAGGTTAAATATGCAGCTTCCTATTTTCTGGCCTTTACAGTCATAGACAGTATGATACACCAATGTTTGGGAGCTCAACCGTCCTTTTCTAGTAGTTACTATACATTGACTGCAGTTGTTGGCCGTAGCTTAGGCCAAGAAACTCACCCCAAGTAGTATTAGAAGAGGTCCGGTAAGGGCCATGGTGATCGGCGGTCACAGCCCAAAGGGGTTGCAGCCCTTGGCAGACCTTCCCAGCCGCAGCACCAGTTCCCTATCCAGTCTTGCCCTCTTCCCTAATCTTAAAGGTGTGTACATTGCAGATAGCTTACTGTTACCTTCAGAGGATAATGCTTAACTGATCCCTGTTATTGATAAATCTCTTCCCTTAATAGGTATCTATTCAGGAGTTTCTCTGTTTACTAATTTTACAGAAGTAATTACAATAAATTTGGAGTAATTACAATAAAGGAGTAATTACAATAAAATTCCCACAGCAACTTAGCTTAT